>SNQJ01S0101731.1:0-12668 GCA_010110895.2 Picea sitchensis
TTGATAATTTATGTTTCACTTGGTTGTTTGAAATTAATTAAGCAATTATAGTGACCAACAGGATGTATGGTCAATTACTTTGTGCAGACTCGCCTAGTTGGTCATACGACAATCATTTTGGTTGGAATTTAGTTACTACTTCGGTGATAATAATGACCTATCTTGCATTGTTATTGACAACTCAAATTACACGGTCACTCAGTTTTTTTTTCACTAAGGATTGTTTGTATGTTTAGCTGGCATTGGTTACAAATGCTTGATGTTTCTCACACCTGTCGTTTTATGTGTATGGGTTTTTCACATTGAAATAATGGTCATGGTAACTATGTTTTTCCTTGGGGCCGAATGATTATGGAACCAAACAATTGCATACCCACTGTATCCTTATGATTGTTCAATTGTATAAGCCCGATGTTGCACAACATAGTTGGTTACGGTCAGATTAAATCGAAGTAATAATGTGTTATTAATGAATCAGCACGATGGCCCGTAGGGGTGTAGACCGATTGGCAAGTGCCATGTAAATGGAAGGAAATATGTAAAGAGGTCTCAAGTTTGATTATCACCCTAATTTATCCAGAGGCGTGCTTGCGGGCAGTTTGATTCTCCCTAGGGGTTATAAGGCAGTCGATAGGTTTCGACCCCGTGTCATGTGAGTACGATACTATCATTGTTACTGATTCCCCTAGTTACAAAAAAAAAATGACTCAGCACAATAGAATGAGTTATTACTAGGACTATGTGTTTGATTTTGTTATATTGCATCGTAATGATTTAGTGACTACACATTGTGCACAATATGGATAGTTTTTTCTCTCATGAGGTTTTATGCATGTTTAATTGTTGCAATCGACCATTTGTTAAGAAGAGCATGTTGTCGAGATCTCTTCGTTATGGAGGGACGGCCCAATTTTTTAGTCACATTGAATTGTTTTTTAAATTTACAGTGGCACAATTACATTGCATGGGTGAATGACCCTGTGCATAGCTTGTGTCTAAATAGTGGTTGTTGGTTATATATTTAGAAATCGATTTGGGCGTGGCAATTTGGTATTGATTATTTTGGTTACTGCCTATATATGTTTAAAGAATTTCATTACATTTAAATGATAGGCCCGGTTGCAGTGATCATGTGAATTCATTGTGCATTCTGGAAACATAAAATTGGATATATTGGTTGATTAAAGTAAGATATGGCCAGTGGTTGATTTCGATGGTTAACAAAATGGAAGGGCTATTGTTTGAAAATTGTTATAAGATGTGAATAAGGGAAAAAAGTTATCTTTACAGATTGTGTGGAATACATACTATCTTATGATGGAACTGTGTTGTATATTTGATTATGAACAATAAACTAGTTAAATGCATAGAAATTGTTATTTGTTCAAGATGATTGATAGTTGATGCATCTCTTTTCGCAGACTATTTATGGATCGCTTAATTAATTTCATGAAAAGTAATCATTTTTCTTCCCTTTCATTATTTCATTTTTCGCTAATTACAAACCCCTTCACCTCCCATATTCATTTTTTCACTCCATGTTCTGAGATTAATTATAGTCAAGAGAATTTCGGTGTTAAAGCAGTCGAAAGTGGCAGTGTCTTGTGTGGATTAGAGTGATGTTTTATTGGGTTTCTTACAGTTGATTGTTGTTGTCATTGATCAGTAACCGTGTTCTTTTCCCATCATAGAATCATGTTTTCACTCAATACAAACCCCTCGCATATCCCAGAACCCTTTTCACCCCCTGCTCATTGATAAGCGGTAAACAAATTTGTATGGATTGGATTGCATGATTCTAATATATTACTAAGCCAAAATCCATTTCACATTTTTTAAAAGAGTTGTCATGTATGGTTAATTAAAAGATCATTGCTAATAAATCATGCATGCAAGGATGAGCTATTCAAATAAAAGTCTAAAAACATGGGCCTATTACGCTTATGTCAAAGAGAAGGACTAAAAAATGGTAACATTAGAAAAGGGGAATGTGGCTTTTGAGTTTTATTTTATCTATTATTGTTTTATGAAAGTTGACTTCAGGGATATTTGGACAACATGCCTTATTTTGGATATATGAGTATTATTTTTTAAATAACTTCAAATTTCATGAGTTTAATTACCAAAAGTGAATATCTGATGGGAGACACAAGGAGGCATATTTTNTTTTATGAAAGTTGACTTCAGGGATATTTGGACAACATGCCTTATTTTGGATATATGAGTATTATTTTTTAAATAACTTCAAATTTCATGAGTTTAATTACCAAAAGTGAATATCTGATGGGAGACACAAGGAGGCATATTTTTCTTAACTAATGGTTATGTTATAATGAACTAAATGCAGTTACAAGGGGTCCCACCTACTATTTATTATTATTTATGACCCTTATTGTAATTATTACTCTTCCCCCTAACTAAAGATTAGGTGAGTCTTTTAGTTAACTTAACTAATGAACTGGTTCAACTTCTTCAACCAATTCTAATTTGTTAAAAGCAAAAGGAAGGGGAGGAACAAGAGGGGGATAGAAGCAGAAGCATGCTAAGGTTTGCTCTTTGAGTTTATGTTGAGATAGTTCAGTTTTCATTCATTCATATATTCATCACAGCCTAATTCTCTTTTATGATAGCAGGGTCTTATTGTAGACAACAATATTCAGGGCTGAATCAAATCATTCAAACACTTGTTTTTCAAAGGTGTTGATCTATCTTTGATAGTCTGTGTAGACTTGTCTATTTGTGAATTAATTTTCATGACTGATAAAGGATATTGTGCAGAGTCAAGTGGGCAACAATCTGTGGCAAGTTGATCCAGCTTTTATAGTTCAGTTTTGGTTTTCTGTCAGAGGTCCTTTTGTATGTTCCATTGGGGATGTCTAAGTTTGACTTGGTCCAAGATTTCTATATGAGATTTTGTAAAGAAAATGACTCTTTGGTGAATTGGAATGAAATAAAGGATTGTTTTATGCCTCATATGTATTGATTATCATCTTGGTGTCTTTACTTCTATTCTTACATTTATTTCAGCAATTGTTATATTCATAAAATTACATAAAAAGTGAATTTCAAGCAAGCTTTTTGTTCATAAAAGACTAGCCTAAGCACTCGTAATTAATACTTGTGAGTTAGGATGTTATTTTTGTTGGCTATAAACATAGGTTGGTATTCCCGTCTACTTTTCTTTAGCCAAGTAAAGTCTGAAAATGCTTGAGTAAGATTATTTCATATCTTTTCCTCAACATTTATTTGGTGACCATACTGGGGAGATCCTTGATATCTCTCCAGTTAATTTTTATACTCGATTTTCATCGATACATATTTCTTTTTATGATATTGATTCTTTGAATGTTTTTCTATTAATGATTTTTCATGTTGAGAGGCAGCCCAATATTGAACCCAATTTCCAAGACCATACCAGCATTGCTTTGAACTTGTTTCATACTATTTTAGACATTGCCAGGACCTGTGTTGAGCTTAACTATTCTTGGGAAGCAATTGAACGAGATATTAGTGCTCAAGAACAATTGGAGGCTAGACATAGATAGCCTAGAAATCAGTAATAACCTTTTGTTTCTTCATTTTTGGCCTTTCTTTCTTGTCCTTAGACTCTCCTACTTCTAGAAGAAGAAGAGGCATGTCACCCGAAATCTGTCCTATTGTTGAAATAGGAAGAAGAAATGTTGTGTTATCCTCCCAACAAAGTGATCTAAGGAGAACTTTATCTAATCCATCTAGCTCATATTTCTTTACCTCATATATCATCCACAAGATGGAATCTAGTGGTGGCTCTGGTGGCACTAGAAGTGCTCCATCTTCCCAATCTTCATCATCATCGGTGATTGGTAGCTTGTATAGCCACCATATCCCTGTCCAAACTACTACAAACCCCACCAAAGTCATTAAAAAGTATGGGCTTTTTCAGTTTGAAGAAGATACCACAACCACACCATGGCATGTGTCCTCTCCCCTTAACCTAGCACCTGCTACCCACCCACTTCCGAAGTTTAAAGAGAATTTGCCTAAGTTTTCAGGAAATAACATTGTCAGTACCAATGAACACCTAGTGGCATTTTATAATTCTTTTCATAACATAGGGGCTAACGAAAATGACACTTGCATGCGCTTGTTTGTCAATTTCTTAGAAGGAAAGGTTGTGGCTGACTTCTTTGGCCTTCCTCCTAAGATCCTATCTACCTGGGATGAGTTAATCTATTGGTTCTGAACCACTTATGGGAAATCCAAAATCCCTGCCAAGAAGTTAAGGGAATACAATAACGTCACTTATAATGATGGTGAGACCATCAAGTCTTTCAACTTGCGTTTCACCAAGTTGTACAATCAAATCCCTAAACGTATCCACCCTCAGAACCAAGTCACTTTCATGCATTACTACAATGCATTTCCTTCTCCCTACCATCATAATCTTGAAGAAAAGGCCATTGATAATATCAGTTCCACTATGCACACTTGCTCAGAGTATGAAGAACATATTGAAATAACTGGTCTACCCCAGGGAGAATTAGTTAGACAGACAGACATGTCCGCTCTCTTACAGCTAGTACAAGATATGAACAATTGTATGGTAGCATTTGAGCAGAAGGGTACTGTCTCCCCTCTCACCCCTGGATCTTCATCCTCTTCTGCACCCCCCTTTAGAAATCCAGTTGAAAACAATTTTTCAGCCTAAATTAATCCTGCCTTGGAGTTGGTGCAACTTTTGCGAGGAGCACCATGAAGAAACCACATGTGAGGTAAAGAATACTGCCAGAGATAAGATCTTTGGTAAGAGACTGGAAGCTACTATCATTGTCCTAGACTTTGTGGATCCAGAAGATGTCATGGTTATTAATACTATGAACAAATCCTATTCTCCCAAGGGTAAATTTGATCCTCCTCATAGTTATTCTAGCTCAAGCTCATCCTCAACCACTAATATGCCCCAAGTTCCTAAAATTCCTAAGAGTCAAAAAATCACTTCCCCTCTTCCCTCTTCTAAATACAATATATTGAATCAATTGGCCAACATCAAAGCATATGCAACCCTCTTAGACATGGTTATCATCTCTGAATAATAGATGCATCTGAAACAATTCATGGAAGGAAAATATTCCATTGTAGCCAATCTTTTCGAAGAGGTAGACGAAGAGGATTCTTCTATAAATAAGGTAGGTGTACATAACTTTAGATACCCTGTAAAAAAAACCCTTTTTTTATATTTATGTAAATATCATGGATAAGATCGCCCATTATTGCCTCATTGATGGTGGTTCGGGCTTGAGTGTCATGTCGAATATTATTATGGAAGAGATAGGCTTGTCTTGTACAAACGAAAATGCCATAAGCATGATCTCCTATAATAGTCTAAAACAAAAGACCGTAGGTGTGATTAAAGATGTGACCTTAGTTTTGTGCGCTCATCCTGAAATAAGGAAAACCCTCAACATTCAGGTAATTGATATGCCTATAAGAAATTACTCTATTATCTAGGGAATAGATTGGCTATCCTTAACAAGTGGATACCTCTCGCTCGATGGAACACAGTTATCTGTTCCTTGGAATGAAAAAAACATTATAGTCCTTAGAGAAGGAAGGATATCACCTTACATAGAGAGTGTCCCACAACCTAATGTAAACTATATCGAAGAGGACCTAGGAGTGTATTCCATCTTTTTTGAGGAGGATAATATTCCTTTGGAACAAATCGATTTAGATGATGGCATGTGGCACATGCATTTTGATGGTTCATGCTTAAATGAAGGTAATGGAGCTGGTATTGTCTTGATTTATCCAGTAGGAAAAGTCCATAAATTTTCTTATAGGTTGGAGTTTGCTTTCACAAACAATGTCACCGAATTTGAAGCTCTATTATTAGGCATTGAAAATGCCCATAATCTTGGTTGTGGTCACCTTTCAGTTTTTGGGGATTCCGAGCTTGTTGTCAAACTTGTACGTAAGATTTATTCCCCTAGAAACAAGTTGATGAAACGATACACACAAAGTGTTTGGGCTCTTATATCGAACCTATTATATTTCAATATCACTCACTTAAAGAGGGAACTAAACTCAATGGTTGATCGGTTAGTTGTTTGTGCGGCTTCTCCTACTCGGCAAATTCTACCACACAGACTTGATTACACTTTCCAATCTCTGTATCCTCCACATATCCTTGACAATATAGAATCTTGGAAATTCTTCCCTACTGATGAGATCATTTTTTTCTTTTATCCAAAATGAACCTTTTAAGCCTATGGAAATCATATCCATAGAAGATAACAAGATTCCTAAAGGCTTGACTCCTCTATAGAGTTCATTTTCTTCAACTGATGTAGGAAACAAGGAGAAACAAAAGGAAGAGGAGTCAAAAATGAAGGTGGGTGAAACCATCTTCTTGAACATTGGGACACCTGAGACCCCAAGGAATGTTAAAGTAGGTGCCAAATGTTCGGATGAAGAGAAAGTGAAGTTTTCCAAGATACTTGGTAAATTTCAAGATGTTTTTACTTGGTCTTATGAGGATCGTAGTGATTTTGATCTGGGTCTTATACAACATGACATACCCATTCAGGAAGGTGTAAAACCAGTCAGGCATAAACAAAGACCTATTAACCCTGCATTAGAAGCAACTATTTGAAAGGAGTTGGAAAAACTTTTGAAAGATGAAATCATCTTTATGGTAAAGTATTCTGAATGGGTTTCAAATCTGGTTCTTGTTCGGAAAACAACTAGTCATATCATATTATGTGTTGATTTTCATTCATTAAACCGAGCTATCATAAAATATCACTTCCCTCTCCCTAACATGGAAATGATTTTGCAGCAGGTTGCAGGATCGCAAGTGATGTCCTTACTTGACGGTTTTTCAGGTTACAATCAAATCAAGATAAAAAGGGCAGATAAATATAAAACAACCTTTATTACTTGTTGGGGTACCTTTGCTTATGAACGTATTCCTTTTGGTTTATCTAATGCAGGTGCCACCTTTCAAAGAGATATGCAATTATCTTTTAACGATTTGATCGCTAAAATCATTCAGATTTACCTCAATGACTTAACAGTATAGTCTAAAATCCTATCATATCATTTTGGTCATTTGAGAAAAGTTCTCATGCGGTGTAGGAAATTCAACATTTCTCTAAATCCTTCCAAGTCCATTTTTGGTGTTACCGAGGGAAAACTCCTTCGACACATCGTCTTCGATTCAGGCATAAGCATTGATCCTGAAAGGATTTTTGCTATCCTTAACCTTCCTACTCCCACTTCCAAGAAATAAATTCAAGATTTTATGGGGGTTATTAACTTTGTCCATAGGTTTGTCCTAGATTTTGTCATGATGGCCAAATCAATTCATAATCTACTTAAACAAGATCATCCTTTTTCTTGGATAGACGATGTCGAAAATGATTTTGAAGGGATTAATAAAGAAATCAGTTCCGCACCGGTTTTGGTGAAGCCGAATTTTGAGAAGGAATTCACGATATATACTAATGCTACTGAAGAGGTAGTCTATGTTGTCCTCATACAAAATGATGACCAAGGAAATGAAAAACCGGTGGCTTACATGAGTCAAATTTTGACTGGTGATGAATTTAAATATTCTATTATTGAGAAACATGCTTTCTCTCTTATTAAGGCCGTTGAGAAGTTTCTCCACTACACCTTAGGTAAGCATACGTTGGTAAAGGTCCCTTTACCTGCTGTTAAGTTTTCTCTCTCACAGACTTATATTTCAGAAAAAACTTGCACATTGGCTTGCCAAGATCCAAGAGAACGATTTGAATATCGTGACTTCTACCATTATCAAGGGACATGACCTATCCCTTCACTTGGCTCAACATGCTGAGCATGGTGAAGAAATTGATGAAGATATAGTTCCCTTTCAGCCCTCTTTTACATTGATGATCAGATCCTCCCTGTGTCTGAACATCCTTGGTACAAGAGTTTGGTTTATTATTTACAGAACCAAAGATGTCCAGATAACTTAGACCCTCATCAAAGGATAATACTATATCTTGAATCTGCAAGATATGTCATTATAGGAGACTTTTTATTCTGAAGATCTGCTAATGTTGTGTTGCTTCGCTGTGTAAACAATGAAGACGCACAAAAATTATTGTAAGAAGCTCATGGTTCTTCAAGCTCTGTCATTCATGTAGGAGGTCATTTTTCTACAAAAACCATTGCTTTCAAGATTATTAGAAAGTGATATTATTGGCCTTCGATCTTTCGTGACCCTTATTCTTTTTCGAGGTCTTGTGACAAGTGCCAAAAAATTTCTAGGAAAGAACGCCTTTCGGCCATGCCATTACAACATGTCTTGCCAGATTTTCCATTTTCAAAGTGGGGGTTGGATTTCATTGGTCCTATTAATCCTCCTTCTTCAGCTGGGAAAGTTTTTATTCTGACAGCCATAGACTATTTTACAAAATGGGCTGAAGTTGTCTCGCTTAAGCATTCCATAGATGATCAGGTGATTTCTTTCCTTGAAAATAATATTTTTTCCAGATTTGGTCTTCAATTGGAAATTATTACAGACAATGGTCCTGCTTTCATTTCTGCTAAGATGGCTCAGTTTTTATCCAAATTGGGGGTTAAACATTTCACCTCCTCAACTTACTATCCCCAAGGAAACAGGCAAGCCGAGTCTACCAACAAACATCTGGTAAGAATCATCAAAAGGCTCATCGAAGATAAGCCTCGTCAGTGGCACACCCTCCTCACTTATGCCCTTTGGGCAGATCAAACTATCGCCAAAGTAAGCATTGGTTGTACTCATTTCCAGTTGGTTTACGGTCAATAAGCCCTCTTGCCAACTAAGCTAGAACTTTCTTCCTTAAGGTTGATGCTACAGATCGAAGAATTGGATTCTTCATATGTTTCACAAAGGGTAAATGTGTTACTAGCTTTGGAAGAAAAAAGGATGTGTGTTTTAGATAATATTAAAAAGAGGCAACAAATTGTTAATAAATATTTCAAAAAGAGTGTCAAAACTGTCAAGTTTAAAGTCAACGAAAAGGTTCTGCTATGGGATTCAGCTCACATTGATAGGGGAAGACATTCAAAATTTTAGAAATTATGGTTGGGACCTTTCAAAATCGTTGTTGTCTTAGGCACAAATTCTTACATTCTAAAAGATTTGCAAGAGCGATTGTTTTCCTACAGCACTAATGGTTCTCACTTAAAGAATTACGTGGAACCAACTTGAAAAGCTCTAACGTTGTCTGGATTTCCTGTATTTTAGTATTCTATCTCTGTTTTCAGGTTTTCATTCTTTTTCTGCTTACGTTAGTTATGGTATGTTTTAAGCATTTCCTACCACTTTTACTTTTTGTCACTTTATTTCTACTATTTTTATCTTTTGCAATTTTATTCTATTGGGCTTTGTATTTGGTCATCTTTTAGTTTCAGTAGAGAATAAGATGTTGGATCATATTTTCCATAGTGACACTCCTGTAAAGCATTGTTATTCAATAACAATCAAGCTTACACAACTGTTATGATGTCTTCTCTAAAGGACCCTTGAAATTTTTATATATTTCTACTGCTGCCTTATAAAGAATTGGTTGTCTCTCGCTTCTTCTCGCCTTTTCTTCATCCATGGTGATTTTAAGAGAAAATCTGGAAATTTTCCTCCTTACAAGTTGAAGAGAAGATTCTTGTTGATGGATTATGCATACAGTGATAAAACCCCTCATACTTAACATTTTTCATGATTTATTCCCAAATTCCCAGTCATCTTTCCATTAAATCCACTCAATCCCCCCTGTTGCATAATCTTCCTGGATATATTTTCCTAGACCCGTTGTTCTGGTCTAAAAAACCATGAGTTATGAGTTCTAAATATGTTGAAAACAATTTTTCCTATGGAGTCACAAGTTTGTTGATGATTAAAAAGTCATCACTAAGTTTTTCCCGCAAAGTGTTGCTAAGCCTATTATTATAAAAGCTAAGTAATACTAGTAGGTGGAACCCCCTTGTAGATTGGAGATCAAATTTGGTGCTTATTTGATGTTATGATTATGTTGACACTGTCTACATGGTTGATGATATCTTGTTTTATTGGATAATGGATCAGGCATATTATACATGGTTCCCTTGTTGTTCCAAGCTCAAGTTCTATACCGAAGTTTTCATAGTTATCATTGTTGTCTGTTCTTAGACCTACTACTTGTGACACCTGCAATAGACATATGTTAAGTAAAAACAAATGAAAGGAAATTAAAGGAAGAAACTATCCTATGCTAACACGCTATATGCATTGGAAATGTTGTGGCAATCCTAGCTAACATATGATAGCCATGCGATTTATTGAGGTTGTATAAAACATAGTTGACATGTATTTTTTATATAGTGGATATGGTAATATGTGATATGAGTAGCGCTCTTGGAAATTAATGATTGTTGGTCTCAACGCATGGTTCAAAGTGGATGATTGCTTGATTAAGTAGTTGGCGCGTACTAAGAATTGAATGAACATTGAAGTATGGAAGTGATGTGAAATTACTGTACATCACCTTACTCTTGCCATTGAACACCACCCTAGTCAGGTTATTGCTCGAACATTTATGCTAGGGTTATGATCTGATTCCTTAGTGGGGAGAAACAACTTAGCGTACTCACGTTTTAAGGCATTTGATTACAGGTATGTTCTTTTTTTGGGCCTTCATGAGACTACTCTAGTATGAAATGGATGTTGGCTCGGGTGTATTGGTTTTTGCCTTCCTTAAGTTTGGAAACTGTGTAAAATGGTGATTGTGAATGAAACATTGATGATTCTCTTTGAAATGATGTTGAAGTCATAGAATTACTAGTTATCCTCAGCGTTAGCGGTCATAAGAGTTCTTTGTTATCCCTGCTGATTTTATTAGAGTATCCTTGTTGGTCTTGGTGGATATATTCATGCTTTTGCATCGCTATATCTAGTTTGTGGGATTTTATGGGGTTTAATGATTGAAGCGTTCGTGCCACCATGCATTGTACGTTTGGGCACTTGGTTGATTTTCCCACTAGAGGTCACAATGTGGGTCTTCTTACTCTTACTTGGCCCTGTCTTCACCTCTGTGTGGTATTTGTTGGATTTAGGGGGGGCACGAGGGTTATACCCTGCATGCGTTAAATAACATTGCCATGCCAAGATTAAAGCCTCACCTCCTGTTGGGCCCCCATCACAGAATTTTTTCTTGTCCACAAGCAAATCTTAGCTCTCTTTGTGTGCACACCTTTGGCCTCGAAGTTTTCACCATTACGAGGAGTTGGCTATGTTCCCCCTGTGATGGCTACCGGGCAAACCCTTAACCCTCCAGTCTGGAGTTTCACGAAGAAGATTGTCAGGCCTGTCAAGTTTGTTATGGATTATTGTAGATTGGATGTATGGTCAACTAATTTGTGCAGACTCGCCTAGTCAGTCATACGACAGTCGTGTTGGTTGGCATTTAGTTACTACTTCAGTGATAATAATGAAAAATCTTGCATTGTTATTGGCAACTCAAATTACATAGTCACTAGGTTTTTTTTGCACTAAGGATTGTTTGGATGTTTAGATGGAATTGGTTACAAATGCTTGATGTTGCTCACGCCTATCGCGTTATGTGTATGTTCGCACATAGAAATAATGGTCATGGTAACTGTGTTTTTCCTTGGGGCCAAATAATTATGGAACCAGACGACTGCATACCCATTGTATCCTTATGATTGTTTGATTGTATAAGCCTGAGGTTGCACAGCATAGTTGGTTACGGTCAGATTAAATCGAAGTAATACAATGTTATTAATGACTCATCACGATGGATTGAGTTATTACTGGGACTATGCGTTTGATTTTTTTTATACTGCATCATAATGATTTAGTGACTGCGCACTATGCACAATATGGATAGTTTTTTCTCTCATAGGGTTTTAAGCATGTTTAATTGTTACAATTGACCATTTGTTAAAAAGGGAGTGTTGTCAAGATCTCAATGTTTTGGAGAGATGGCCCATTTTTTTAGTCACATTGAATTGTTTTTTTAATTTACAGTGGCAGAATTACATTAACTGGGCGAATGACCATGTGCATAGCTTGTGTCTAAATAGTGGTTGTTGTTTATATATTTAGATATCAATTTGGGCGTGGCAATTTGGTCTTGATTATTTTGTTTACTGCCTATATATGTTTAACGAATGTCATTACATTTAAATGACATGCCTGATTGTAGTGATCATGTGACTTCATTGTGAATTCTGGAAACATGAAATTGGATATATTGGTTGATTAAAGTTGTTGGATCATGTTGTCATTGATGCAAATGGTTTGATGATTGATGTCATTGATTGATGTCAAGTGATGGATTGATTGATAGTTTTTCTTGATTGATGATTGATGAACAATGTATATGTATTTTCCTTTATGAGAATGATAGATGTCAAATGGAAACCAATCGATGAAGATGGATCAATGAGTTGTCATTGATACATGATGCATAGTTGATGTATATTATGCAGTGGTGAATTGACGCATAGATGAATCATTATAGTCTTATCATGATTGATAAGGTGCACAAATGGATGAACTCCAAAGTGGTCCCCTTATGGTGAAAGCCCTCACGGGAAGATGCTTTGTGGTTGAGTTGTGGTTGGGAGGACCCATGCTTGTATGTGGAATAATGGGATGAAGATCAATGAAGTTGTTGGTG
>SNQJ01S0101734.1:0-30640 GCA_010110895.2 Picea sitchensis
AGCATCCTTGCTCGTTTACTCTTTCATCTAATTATATTAGTATTTCCTGAGGAAATATAATACATTCCCCTCAGGCTATTGTTTGGAAAAAAACTTTCATGACTCCCCAGAATGGAGTCGACTATGCATCCATAGTATTCATTTAATCTTGGCAAGTGCAGTGCTTGCCTCACGTTTCACTCATCAGGGAAATCATATTGGGCTTTTAGTATACTTATACTCTTAAGCAAATGCCCATAGTGATCTTGCTTCATGGTAAAATAGTAATCGGCAAGTTTCTTGTTCCCCATTTGGTGGTTTGGTTTTTGCTGGGATACAATGTTGAATCTCCACTGGTTTTGTGTTGTCTTGTGTTTGGTGGACTTTTGTTCATATCTCATGGGCCCGATTATTTTCTCATGGGAACATATACCAGATGTAAGAGAAAACCAATGCCACATGTGTTTTTTTTTATATCAAATTGTTTGATGCATAGGTCGATGCGTACTGCTCTATAGACCCTTATGGGATCTCACTTGGCGCCTTCTATGTTCACGCGTTGCCTTGTGCCTCGACTTTCAATACATTTGGTGTTTACTTGGCTCTTGGTTGTATGCTTCGTTCTAGAAAATTAATGATACATTCAAGATCTTGGTGGTTTTTCTATGATCTTAAAGAATATACAGGACCTACTTTGCCTTTTAATATAAGCTCTCTGACGCAAATGTAGTATGTGGCTCGTTTTAGCACTTTTCCTTGATCGATGAACTTAGCAAAATTAATCTCCAAGAATATTTTGAAATAAAAGGTTATATACTATGTGAATTCCAATGGAACTGTCATATCAACCACATAAAATTAAAATTAAAATTTGTCTTAACATTCAAATTCGTCATTGTTATACTTACGGTGAAGTTGACAGTACAATAATTTTACTTAAAAATCCCAAAATTGATTTTCTTGTCGCTTTTCGATGTTTCTCTTATGCAAACACATCCTGGAAACTATAAACATGGCTCGCTTTATCTATTCCTTAATTGAAGAGCTTGTTCACCTGTTTAATGCACTTCATAGTTACTGTTAAGACTATCAATGGGGATTTTTTACACCAATTCCCGCTTCCAAAAATTGCCATCCCCTTTCTTTTTTCCCTCTGCTTTCCCTTTCTGGTTACTTAGTCGTTTTTTTTCGGAAAATGTCTAGGTGTGCGGGTTGGCAGATTCACGTGTTCAGATTTCCACTGATAGTTTTATATCACGAGTCCGACCGACCGGTTCCCCGTTCCATATTCAACAAACTTTTTGGATCACGGGTTCCCGCGTAGGTGGGCTCAACATTGTGTTTCCATTGTTCTGTTGCCTGCAAACAACACCCAGACTTCCCCGATCTACAAATAGATAACCAAATTCCCTTTTCTTTTTCTAGTTTACTTTGCCTTTCTGGTTACTTAGTCGTTTTTCTGAATGTCTCATGCTTTTATATACAACACCTGAAGTTCCGCAATATACAAATTGACCGTCGAAGTCCATCATTGTCCCCTGTTCCATGTTACACATTTTGCAATCAAAAGTTGGGATACATACAATTTGACCATCGGGCCCTCACGTCTCCTGAGTAGAACTTTTGGCCCTGTTTTCAAGCCCGTCAATATCCCCTGTTCTGAGTATATCTCATGATTTTATATCATGAGTCCGACTAACCGATTACCCATTGCATACTTGGCCACTATTTCCATCGTCGGTTCCTAGCCGGGCTTGCTCAACATTGCGCTTCCATTGTTCCGCGACCTACAAACAACACCCGAAATTCCGTGATATACAAATTGATCACCAAAATCCGTCATTGTGCCCTGTTCCGTGATACACATTTTGCAGTCAAAAGTTCATAGACATACAATTTGACCATCGACCCCTCACATCTCCTAAGTATAACTTGTGACCCTATTTTGAAGCCCGACCGACCGCTTTCCATACTTGGCCATTTCTTGGAATCTCTTTTGCGGGTTGGCAAGTTGACGAAATTTGCAATGCTTAATCGCTCTTCACCATCCCTGCCACCTTCACACTTCTTTCTAGATATGCAATTACTAAGATTTAATGATAATAACTTATCTTGCATGAACCGTTGAGATTGTCATTAATGTCCGAAAGGCTGGAGCAGATTTGTCATTAATACGAATTAAACCAAGATTTGCAGAGGGTTGTGATATCCTTTCCAAGTGTTCATTTCAAGCATCATGCAATCTATTTCTCACATCGTTTGGTTGGCGCCTTCATGAAATATCTAATCCTTAATCGCTCTTCGCCATCACCACCACCTTCACACTTTTTTCTAAATATGCAATTAGTAAGCTTTAATGGTAACATCTCATTACGCACGAACCATGGAGATTGTCATTGATCAACGAAAGGATCGAGGAGATCTACCATTGATACACATTAAACCAATATCTGTGGAGGGTTATATTATCCCTTATGAATGTTCATTTCAAACATAATTTAGAGCAAACGAACATTATCCTTAACTTATGGCAGGAGTTCAACATCAGTTCTGTCTAGATACAGTAAACACCTTCGGGCATGATGACCAGAAGTTCCAGTGCTCCAGGGCATATTCTTACTACTCATCTTCCTCTGCCCAGGAGCAAAAAAGGAGATGGTCCCTTGGTGCACCAAGAGATATCTTTCAAGCCAAATAATTCCAAGGCAACCTCGCATGCTCAG
Organism: Picea sitchensis; assembly: GCA_010110895.2. NCBI lineage: Eukaryota > Viridiplantae > Streptophyta > Pinopsida > Pinales > Pinaceae > Picea > Picea sitchensis. The sequence continues at coordinate 2,703 of SNQJ01S0101734.1, forward strand.
ATAGCCTGCCCGCCTGTGTTGATGGCTGGCATAGAGGTTGATGCGGTCGATTTCAAGCCAAAAGAAGATGATCTGATGGATGATGATATGACAATGGATGATGGCAATGAAGACATTGTTCCCACTCCTGCACCCAAATTTAAATCAACCATAACAGGGGGCACTTCCTGGCTCGACGATGGCGGCCCTAACAAGACCAAAGGAAGGGGTTTCAGAAAAGAATCGACGTTGAACATAATAGCTGCTTTGCACCTCGAGAGTAGGAATTCTAGAGGTCCAAATTAGTCTGGTCTGGGCGGAAGTCTTTCACTGTAACGAAATGGTCTCTTGATTCTCCCAGAGATATATTTCAAGCCAAATAATTATTCAATTGTGGGACCACTCTCCTATTCTCTAGATATAGAATTAACATATTAGGGATGAGGACCTGAACTCTGACTGGTGCAAGGCATATTCCTACTACTCATCTCCTTCCACCCAGAATGGACTAATTTGGGCCTCTTGAATTGCTCGTGCAGCCTGTGTCCCTGAAGTCTTTGCTTGTAAGGAGGGGGTCTCTTGGTCCCCTCCCACCCAGAACGAATTAATTTGACCTCTCAAATTGCTCGTATAGGCTGTGTCCTTGAAGTCTTTGATTGTGAGGAGGTGGTCTCTTGGTGTGTCCTCACTTTTAGTTTCGAGATCTTCCGCTTGCCCTACAAAATTTTTAGTCTTTTTCCGCATGGGAAGCTTGTGAGAACTATCAATTTTACCGCGAGGATGGGTTCTTATGTACTCCTGCGTTTGAAAAATTCTGGGTTGCTTTCTTGCTGGGGTGGGCCATTGGAGTGATGTTGCAGGATGTTGTGCTCTTCGCAGTGGTGATCATGGATTGGAAACTCTTCTTGTCAGGGCCTTTTCCCTGTTATTTGTACAATTCAATGGTGCATTGCAATGTCTCTAGTTCGCCAGCTTCAGGAGCAGGAGTGTTGTTCACCTGCTTCAAGCCAAAGAATTATTCCACTACGAAACCACTCTCCTGTTTCTTTGTTGCCTCAGGTCTTCCGCAATATGTTGAGATTGCGACAACGAACATTGACCTTCCTAGGAGAAGAATGCAAGTAATTCCTAAAAAAAATCATGGTAATGAGTTTTGTATGCATGTTGAAGAGCATCTCAATGGCTCCTGCATGTTGTCCCACTAGAGGAAAAACACAGAATTGTATGCATGTTTTTTTTTTTGTAGTTCATGTACCTATATTTATGACAAATATGTTCGATGTTTCAGTGCAAAGAACTCAGGTCAATTTCTGTGGATAGATATACACTGCCCGATATTTTTTTTTTATGGATTTACTATTAAAAATTTGCCTTGGAATCTTGGTTGCTTCTTCTTTACTCGATTTAACACCTCTTCTCATTAGCATGGTTCAATAGTCTCGTAGTTCTTGAATATTGTATTGGCTCAAGTAATTTGATCTAATATGGAGCATTGAACAATTATATGACAATGCATTGTGTCGATCCCATTAGGCTTCTATGGAAACAAAAATAATTTTCAGACAGTTTCAAACCAACATTCAATTCTATTCATAATGCAGATAGAACATAGCAATACTAATTCACGATGCGACAGTCGGGGCCCTGCCCTAGAAATTTCATTTTCATCTCAACCTTGCTGAGCAAATGATTTCTTATTTCCCTTTCGCTTCCTTGATTCCTTTACTCCAAAAGGAAACATTTTATTAGTTGTCCATCCCCTCGCCTCTATTTGAGCACGCTTTACTTTATTAATGAAATTACCAAATTTATTCTTCGTGAATAAAAATAAAATAAAATTGATCTATGGTGGTTGTAGTCAAATGGGACTATGAAATCAACCACAATATTAAAATTCAAGATCATCATTGTTGTTTCTAGACATGTAATTATTAAGCTTTAATGCTAACAACCCATCATGAAAGAAATTTAATACTTAAGTTAATATTTCAAAGTCATGGAAGAATGTATTAAGAACACAATTACTCCCACAAGTTGCAATAAAAACAAATCTTCAACAAAGCATTTGATCACACCCTTTTTAAGGTACAAACACAATAGAAAACGAGTAAGTGGATAAGATATTGGACTAGAAAATAATGGTTTTGCAACAATGGGGCTTGTTTGAGACCAATTCCCGCTTACAAAAATTTCTCTCCACTTTTCTATTTTCCCACTCTTTTATCCCCTTATTTTCCCTCTTTTATACTTAACCAAATTCCCCTTTCTTTTTCCCCTATACTTTCTCTTTCTGGTTACTTAGTCATTTTTTCCAAAAATGTCTTACTGCGTGGGTTGGCAGATTCATGGGTTCACATTTTTATTCATGCTTTTATATCACGATTCCGATCGAGCGCTTCCCCTTTCCATACTTGGTCACTTTTTCGGTCGCGGGTTCTCGCCCATGCGGTCTCTAAATTTCAATTCCATTTTTCCGTGACATGCAAACAACACTTCGACTTCTGCGATATACAAATTCACTTCCAGACTCCCACATCATCCTCTCTTCTGTGTTACACATTTTTCACTCAAAATTTCCAATACATACAATTTGACCATCGAGGCATCACATCTCCTCGAGAACCCTTGTTACCCTATTTTGAAGCTCGTCTGAACGCTTTCCACACTTGGCCATTTCTTGGAATCTCTTTCGCATATTGTCGGGTTGGTGGGTTCAGGAAATTTCCAATTCCTAGTCGTTATTTCCTGTGCCCTCCACCTTCAGACTTCTTTCCAAGTCTATGCAATAAGCATACAACTTCTCCAGAAACATACAAAAAATATCTTGCCAAGAAATGGGATATCTATTACACATTTGAATATATTAGCCCTTCTTTTCCCTCTTCTATACTTAACCAAATTCCCATTTCTTTTTCTCCTCTACTTTCTCTTTCTTGTTACTTAGTCGTTTTTCCGAAAATGTCTAACTACACGGGTTGGCGGACTCACGGGTTCACATTTGCACTTGTACTTTTATATCACGACTCCGACCGACCACTTCCCATTCCATACCTAGCCACTTTTTCGATCGAGGATTCCTGGGCAGGTGGGCTCTAGATTGCACTTCCATTGTTCTGTGACCTGCAAACAACACCTAGAATTTCGTGATATACAAATTTATTGTCGGACTCCCACATCATACCCTCTTCTGTGTTACACAGTTTGCACTCAAAAGTTATGAGACCTGCAATTTGACCTTCAGGTCCTCGCGTCTCCTAGGGAACTATTGTCACCCCATTTTGAAGCCCCTGCGTCCACTTTCCATACTTGGCCATTTCTTGGAATCTCTTTCGCAGATCATCGGGTTGGCGAGTTCACGAAATCTCCAATTCCTAATCGTTGTTTCTTGTGCCCGCCACCTTTGCACTTCTTTCCAAGTATTTAATAATTGAGGCTTAATGCTAACAACTCATCATGCCTCGAGGAGACAATCATACTAATTGTCCCTACACAACTTGTCCATAAACATGCAGAAAATATTTTGCCAGGTAATGGGATATCTATTACAAATATCAATATATTAGCGAAAACGAGTCCCACCAACTGTTTCCCTATTCCATACTTACCGACTTTTTCTCTTGCGGGTTCCCAGACAAGTGGACTACAGTTCCATTTTTCCTTGACCTACAAACATCACCCCGGCTTCCGTAATATACAAATTGACTTCCGGACTCCCACATCATCCCCTCTTCCGTGTTACACATTTTGCAGTCAAAAGTTTCGATACATACAATTTGACTGTCGGGGCCTCACGTCTCCTCGAGAACCCTTGTCACCCTATTTTGAAGTTTGTCTGACCACTTTCCACACTTGGCCATATCTTGGAATATCTTTCGCGGATCATCGGGTTGGCGGGTTCAGGAAATTTCCAATTCCTAGTCATTGTTTCCTGTGCCCGCCACCTTCACACTTCTTTCCAAGTATATGCAATAAGTATACAACTTCTCGAGAAACATGCAGAAAATATCTTTCCAGGAAATGAGATATCTATTACAGATTTGAGTATATTATCCCTTCTTTCCCCTCTTCTATACTTAACCAAATTCTCGATTCTCTTTCCCCTCTACTTTCTCTTTCTGGTTACTTAGTCATTTTTTTATGAAAATTTCTAACTGTGCGGGTTGGCAGACTCACGGTTCACATTTGGACTCATGCTTTTATATCGCGACTCTGACCGACCGCTTCCCCATTCCATACCTAGCCACTTTTCTGATCGCGGATTCCCAAGCAGGTGGGCTCTAGATTGTACTTCCATTGTTTCGTGACTTGCAAACAACACCATGACTTCCCCGATATACAAATTTATTGTCGGACTCCCACGTCATACCCTCTTCCGTGTTACACAGTTTGCACTCAAAAGTTTCAAGACCTACAATTTGACCATCGGGTCCTCACGTCTCCTGTGGAACTATTGTCACCCCATTTTGAAGCCCGTTCGTCTGCTTTCCATACTTGGCCATTTCTTCGAATCTCTTTTGTGGATCGTCAGGTTGGCGGGTTCACGAAATATCTAATTCCTAATCGTTGTTTCCTGTGCCCGCCACCTTCGTACTTCTTTCCAAGTATGCAATAACTAAGGTTTAATGCTAACAACTAACCATGCCTTGAGGAGACAGTCATAATAATTGTCCCTACACAACTTGTCCAGAAACATGCAGAAAATATCCTGCTAGGTAATGGGATATCTATTACAGATATCAATATATTAGCAAAACCGAATTCCACCGACCGTTTCCCTATTCCATACTTATCGACTTTTTCGCTTGCGGGTTCCCAGACAGGCGGGTTCAAGATTTCCCTTGCATTGTTCCATGACCTGCAAACAACACCGAGTATTCCGCGATATACATGCAGAAAAGATATTTCCAGGTAATGGGATATTTATTACAAATTTCAATATATTAGCGAAAATGAGTCCGACCGACCGTTTCCCTATTCCATACTTAGCCACTTTTTCGATTGCAGGTTCCCGGACAGGTGGGCTCAATATTACCCTTCCATTGTTCCGCGACTTGCAAAAAGCACCCGAAGTTCCACAAATATATAAACTGGTTGATGGACTGCCCCATCATGTCCTCTTCTGTTTTACGTCTTTTGCAACCAAAATTTCTAAGACATACAATTTAACCATCGGGCCCTCACCTCTCTTGAGAATCCCCTGTAACACTATTTTGAAACCCATCCGACCGCTTTTCATACTTGTCCATTCCTTACTTTCTCTTCCCTGTCCCCGTCACCTTCGCACTTGTTTATAATAAAAAATTGTTTATAAAAACATTAATATATATATATATATTATAAAGACATATAATTTAACCATTGGGCACTCACCTCTCCTCTGTATCCCTTGCAACCCTACTTTCAAGCCCGTCCGACCGCTTTTCATACTTATATATATATATATATATATATATATATATAAGAGTCTTATTTATAATAAAAAAATTGTTTATAAACACACACACACACACACACACACACATATATAAGGTCTTATTTCTAAGTATGCAATTAGTAAGCTTTAATGCTAAACCAAGATTTGAGGAGATGATCCATTATTATGCATTAAACCAAGATTTGCGGAGGGTTATATTATCCCTTCCGAGTGTTAATTTAAAACATCATGGAATGTCGTTCGCGCATCATCGGGTTGGCCCATTCATGAAATATTCAATCCTTAATTCTGAAAACGAGACCGACCGACCGTTTCCCTATTTCATACTTAGCCACTTTCCTAGAATTCCACAAATATACAAACCGATCGTTGAATTGCCCCACCATGCCCTCTTCCATTTTACGTTTTTTGTAGTCAAAAATTCCGAGACATACAATTTGACCATCAGACACTCACCTCTCTTGAATATCCCTTGTAACCCTATTATGAAGCCCATCCGACCGCTTTTCATACTTGGCCATTCCTTACTTGCTCTTCCCCATCTCCATCACCTTCACACTTGTTTATAATAAAAAATTGTTTATAAGAACATTAATATATATATATATATATATATATACGGTCTTATTTCTAAATATGCAATTAGTAAGCTTTAATGCTAAAAACTCATCATGCAGGAACCGTATAGATTGTCATTGATGAGCAAAAGGCTAGAGGAGATCTCCCATTAATATGCATTAAACCAAGATTTGTGGAGGGTTATATTATCCCTTTCGAGTGTTAATTTTAAACATCATGGAATGTCGTTCACGCGTCGTCGAGTTGGTGCGTTCACGAAACCTCCAATCCTTAATTGCTCTCCATCATACTCGCCACCTTCGCACTTCTAATTATGCAATAAGTAATATTTACTACTAACAACTCATCATGCAACACCCATAGAGATTGCCATTAATGAGCGAAAGACTCGAGGAGATTTCCCATTCACATGCATTGAACCAACATTTGCAGAGGGTTATATTATTCCCTCCAACTGTTCATTTCAAGCATCGTCTGGAGAAAAAAGACGTTCTCATAAACTTATGGCACCATCTCGACAACAGTTCTGTGAAGATACAATGAACGTCTTTGGGTGCGAGGACCAGAACTTCCGGTGGTCCAGGGCATATTCTTACTACTCATCCCCTTCCACTTAGAACAAAATAATTTGGACCTTTGGAATTGCTCGTGCAGGATGTGTACCTGAAGTTTTTGATTGTAATGTGCTGGTCTCTTGGTGCACCGATAAATATATTTCATGCCAAATAATTATTCCACTCTAAGACCACTCTCATGTTTCTTTGTCACCTCAGGTCATCCACCAGATGTTAATATTGTCAGAGCCAACATTGACGTTCAGAGGAGAAGATTCCAAGCAGTTCCTAAGAAAGCATGATAATGGGTTGGACCTCTTGCCTGAGTTCTTGGAAGTCCCAATGGCAGTGCCTGAAGATATCACAAGTTTGCAGGTTAGTTCATTTAGAAATCCATTCCGGGAAATTGTCTGGCTGTTTACAAGAATAACAGGACAAGAATCCACAACAACTATTTCCCGCATGGTTCTTTATATTTTGTATTTCACAGTAAAGGAACAATCCATTTTTGATTGGTGGAAGCTAATTTCCCTTGAAATCTATTCCCAATTGTCAAACTTCAAAAAGGAGAAGAAAATTTATATGTCATCCTACTTGGTTTTCATGATAGCGCATTGCTGTATGTTTCCAAAACTGTCTCTGTCCAAGAAGGTAAACTGGGAATTCGACCCAGTAACCTTCTGGTACCAGGCCTTGTGGAGGCACAAGGCCTTCCACTATTTTTATGAGGTTTTTAATGACTTTGTCTCTGTTTTCAAAGTTTTATTATTAGGAAAGGATGCTCCCCGCATATCTGACCAGGCAACCAAGTTTTTGGACAGGAAGGGGGCACTAGAACAAATGGAGAATTGCAATGTGATAAGGATTTTTGCTCCAAGGAAAAACCTACTCTCCTTCCATGTCACATTATGGATAAAATGTTGGTTATAGAAATAGCAAGGCAATACAACTACTGGTTGCATCTATTCCATGAGAAGAGAAAAAAATAGTTCATTCCTCTGCCTTGGAAATTCGGGGACTTCGTGTTGAGGAACGTCAACAAAATTGACGGATTCACAGCCCATTTCAACAACTTGAACCTAAGATATGCTGAAAGGATAAGAGGGTTCGACCCTAATGGAATTTTTTTAGAACATTTACTTGTAGTTGGCCTCAGTAATTCTTTTTTCCAGAGACACCTGAGCGAAAACAGAGACACCGACGACAACACTCCTGGTTCTGATGCCAACGACCTAGACACATTGCATAGCACCAGTGAATTGTGCAAGCAACAGGGAAAAGGCCCCGGTGAGAAGAGTGTTCAATCCCTGGATACCACTCCCAAAAGTACAACATCACAAAGCATCACTCCAACAGCCCACCCCAGTAAGAAAGAAACCCAAAATTCTTCAGACGAAGGAGGAGATAACAACCCTCCTCACGCTAAAATTGATAGTTCTCACAAGCTTCCCGTGAAGAAGAAGAGAAAAAAATTGTAGGGCAGGCATAAGAGCTCGAAATTGAGAGTGATAAAATGGAACTTGAGACTGATCTAGATAGCATATTCCACAACCTTGATCAGCCCGAAGACGTGATCCAGTATAGTCGCCTAATGGACATACTTGATACCGAAATTTTTGACCAAGATGAATCCTTCGTATTCCAGAGCGATGTTTTTTACAGCGAGTCTAAAAAATTAATTATTGAAAAGAGAGATGTAAAAAATAAGAAAGAGAAATCTCGTCCATAGATTAACCTTGCGAACATGCAGTTGTCCCAAATCTCCCGACTTCACAGAGCAACCAGAGATGCTCTTGATGATTCCATTGGAGGCATATAAAAGTGTGATTTTTTTTTTTAATTTTTTAATGAAAAGAAGGGTTTGTAAACCTTTTGAAGTTATCTAGGTAGAGGTGAGTTATATCGTTTACCTTATGCTAAGAGGTGAGTTATATCGTTTACCTTATGCTAAGTGGATCTAGGAAGAGCTCCTCGATTATGGGGAGAACGATGTCTTGGAATCTCTAGTCATTTTCTGTACCCATAAGGAAATATTGGAGGTTTGGAGATGTGCAAATTAGTGTTTGTGTGAAAGCATATGTAGCTGAAGTGGATAGTTCAGATCTAGTGCCAGATGGAGCCAGGAGAGTGGGGCCATTTTGGTCCAAAATATTAAGGAGAACTTATAGATAGCACCAAAAGACCATTTATTTCAACCCTCATTTCCCACGACTCCATGTGTTCTGGAAAATTTAGGTTATTCAAGTCTACAATTCAATCAGATGTTATTAACTCAGGTTGTCATCCTCGTAAATAGAAGTGTATTAAGGCAGGGTTTGGGAAGGTAAAAATGGTGTTAGTGCACGATATTAGAATGGAAATGGTGGAGGACTTGATGAAAGTGGCACTTGTCGACATCTTCATGGGAAGAGTGGTCAAGAACGACTCCTTGGCGTGCTAGTTGGAGGTGATTTGGAAGCCTTAGTTAGGTTATACTCCTAAGTTCCACATTCTAGTTAAAGGTCAGATTTGTTTTGAATTTCAAAATGAAAAGGATGTAGACATTATCTTGTCCTAGAAATGATCATGGGGATCCTCTAGCCTTGTCCTTAAAACACGGTTCTGATCCTTAAAGTGAACCAATGGTAATTCAACATATCTAGGTACTTCTACTTAGCCTTCCTCTACAACTTTGGATTAAAGGGACCTAAATGGCCATTGCAAATTTGCTAGGGAAATTCATTGCTCTAGATGAATATTTTTGACATTGCTCGAATAAATGGGTTATTAGTGTTCTAATCGAATTGGCTTTAAGAGAAGGTTTGTAAAATAAAATGGAGATTGATTGTGTTTTAGGGACAATCACTCAAATATTAGACTATTGGAAGATGCCCTTCAGGTGCTTATCCCATCATGAAGTGGACCACCTTTGGAAAGACTATCCTACTAACAATAACTAGGTTCCAAGAAGAAGATATGGGTGAAAAGATCACTGGAATGAGAGCCCTTAGAGACAAATTATGTATGTGGAAAGGATGATGATCCCATTTATTTGGGAGAGAAGCTACATAATTTAAAGGACAATGCAATTCATTCCTCTACAAATAATGACTAAGACACTCTGGCTCGAAGTGGACCATAACTCTCACAAGGTATGGTGTCTCCTCTGGACTCTCTACACTTTCCTTCCACTTATGAAAATATTTCTTCTCTTCTGGCCCAAGCCATAGGTCAAGATAGATTTGCAATTAGGGAAAATTCATCACCAGAACCTAATTCCTCCAAGGACTTTAGAGTTTTTGAAAACCTTCCTCCCCGGTCACATGATTATATTGAAACATCATTCTCAAAGAAGGAAGGGAAGTCTTTTCAAGAGGAAAATGTTAATCTCTATAAGGTTGTAATGTTCCTGACTTGGCTAGTCTAGGAAACATTGCTAATGTGTGTGTAGGATCAAAGGTTTACAACATATAAATGATCATACAAATAATAAACGCGACAAAGGACTGCAAAGTTTGTATTATGATATCTCCGTGGATTACAAAATGGCCGAATGCAACTGAATAAATTGAAAATACTTGACTAGATCAATAGACAAAGGATCTTAGCCGAAATACAAATAAGCAACTGAGGCTGAATTAAATAACAACACTCAGCTAGATCAAAAGAGAAAAGGATCTTAGTCGGAATACAAATAAGCAACTAAAAGATAATACCCGGAATATGGGAGCACTACGGAATCAATGAAGAATGATGGAAGACCTGGATGATCTTCCTGGTGACTATGGTGTGTCTTTCAACACCGAAATCATCCAACTGGTGTCTTCCTCCTAGAATACAATGAACTATCTCTTTTGAGATGCGCCTCTTCTCCTCAATGACAAGTCATAATCTGCATAATGATGAATTAGGTCGCTGACCCTTCCTTTATAGCTTTCCAAAACCCTAAATCATGCTGAAACCCTAATGCATGGCTTGAGGCCTTCTGATAATGGCATTCTAATTCCTTGTTGACTTCCCAAACATAGAAGTGTTGAAACCCTAATTCCCTTTATAGCTTTCCAAAACCCTAAATCATGCTGAAACCCTAATTCACTGTTGACTTCCAAAACACTAAATCATGTTGAAACCCTAATTCACTGTTGACTTCCAAAACCCTAAATCACTGCTGAAACCCTAATTCACTGTTGACTTCTATTTTTAGCTCATAATGACTTAAAAGCGTTTTTAACCCTTTTTATCTCAATGTCACTTTCCGAATATAACACCCGTGACTGGAGTGACCTCTATTAACCTTGTTTACCCCTCTTTGGCCCTAGCTATAGTCTAACGGGGCGGTTTAGACCATTAAGCCTCTTCTCTGGAGCTCCTATTTGGAAAGGGACATTACAAAGGTGAAGAATCTTAGGGTTCCTTTGTCCTCCAATTACTAGCTTCGATCTCACAAGTCACTTGAGGTGGAGGAAAATAGGGCTATTGAAGGTGGATTAACACTATCAACTAATAAACCTTTGACAATAGGAAGGAAGTCTAACATTTCCAAAGCTAAATCCATATCATTTAAGGAAGTTTTGGAAGGTAAATAGATGAGCATTAGTGGGGTTCTTAGAGTAGGAAAAACCCTTAGGAAGGTGACATGATGATCATTATCCTCCTAAATGTGAGAGGGGTGGGGGGTTCCTATAAACAACAAGCCCTTAGAAAATTGTTTTCCATATGTCATACTAATGTAATTATTTTCTACGAAACTATGTGTCTCGGGATGAAAACTATTGATATCCTATTCTCATTGATTAAGAATTGGAATTTATGCTCCATCGATGTGGGGGGTTTGTCAGGGGGTTGTTGATAGGTTGGAACTTAAGTATGAATGCCATCACAACTCAAATTTGTGTTGTAGGTATCATTCTAGAAAAATAAGCCAAGGAATTAGGGAAAGTTTTCTAAATAGTTAACATATAAAGGCCTTATGGGGATATAAGGCCTTTTGGGGATCAACTCAAAGAGAAGGATACCCTGAAAGGGGATAACCTATTTGTATTTGAATCTGACTCTTTCTTCAAGGGAGGGTATTTGAATCTGACTCTTTCTTCAAGGGAGGTGTGGGGAGAAGTGGTAAGATTTAAACCTTTGATAGACTATTTCATCCATTTATTTTAAGAATCAAACTTAATTAACATAGAGCATGTCCAATTAGTCCCAACCTAGAGGAACTCAAGGAGGGGAAGAGAAGGCATCTAAAAAAGGATAGACATATTCTTAATGGTAGAAAATATTATGGAGTATGTTGAAATATACAAGTCTTGGGTGGGTTATGGAGGCTCATTTGACCATATATCCATCCTCCTACAAATTGACAAGGAGGATAGAAAACCACCAACTCCTTTTAATTTCAATCGTGGTTGGTTAGTTGAGGAGGATTTTAGATAGACTGTCAGAAGAAACTGGAAGTTTATGATCCCTCTTCAGGTGATTCAGGTATGCTCCAATTTCCTTCTAATCTCAAACATATTAAAAAGCTATCTATAGGGTGCACAAATAAATAAATAAATAAAAATAAAGTAGACCTAGAGAAGGTAGAAGCAAACATAACTTTCCTTTTTGAAAGCAATGTTAGAAGGATTTTTAATGATGATAAGTTGCTCACTCTAAAGGCACTTGAGAACAAAAAAAAGGCACTTTTGGACAAAGAGGAGGTTGAGTGAAGGCTCAAAAGTAGATCTATCTAGTTAGAAGAAAGGAACATTAGCATTATGTTCTTTCACAATTATGTCAATTTTAGGAAAAATGTGAATACTATTTTGGTGATCGGTCTCCTAGATGGCTCCAAGGTAAGATATTTTGAAGACATTGATCAAGGTAGCAAGGCTCATTTATAAAATCTATTTAAGGATCCAAAAGCTCCAAATATAGTAGATACTTTGAAGGTGATTAGTCTCTTTCCGAGACTTTTTTTATTGAACCATGAAGGGGAGATCAGAAGTAGAAGTTACCAAGGAGGAATTGAAGGGAGTCATGTTATATTTTAATAAGGCCAAGAGTCATGCGACTAATGGTTGGATAGTGGAGTTTTATTTAGGATTTTATGATATGTTAGAAGACGAGCTTTTAAGGGTGGCAGATGAATACAAATATTAAGGTAAAGTGTTGGGGGCCCTGAATTCTACATTCATTGCTCTAATTCATAAAAAGAGCGAGCCTAATTCCTTCAAGGACTTCAGGTCAATCTCACTTTGTAATATTATTTACAAACTCATCTCAAAGATTATAAGAAATAGGCTCAAGGGGATGTTGTCCAATGTGATTTCAGAAGAACAATTTCGGTTTATTTTTAATAGGAAAATCCACGATGCTATAGGAAATACCTAGGAGGGGTAACGTTGAATCAAATTAGACAAGATGCCAACAATAGTTGTAGCATCCCCATTTTTAATCCTCAGTTTAGTGATGTATAATGCAAATATGATGTATAGTCGCGAGCCAATGATGTAATATGTAAACATTGTATATCAAAATAATATAATAAAATGTATCTTCAGCTGCAGATGGACACATATGGAGTCATGGGGGATAAGTTTCCACAAGAGAGGGGGTCCAAGGCAGAATTATTCATGTGTATTAATCCCAAGCCATATTTCTAAACTTATTGTTTTGTATGAACCTTCTATTTTCCTTTTGATCGTATCAAATTCCCAATCATTGAATACATGTAAGAGGGTTGGTGTGAAAAGTCACCTCACATAGTTATTGAGAACATGGGGCCGAGTACAATCAAAATTAGGGAATGTGAGATTCAATGTGCATGGGTAAAAGGAATTTTGAATGGGTGTTGTAGGCAGTTTTTACAAGCAATTTTTGGGGATGGCAAGAGTGCGTTGAGTGTTAGAGCTTCAAGATGACCACAGTGGGTTTTGTGGGAAGTTTGTTGAAGTTGTAATTGCATGAAGAAGTAGGTTGTTAGGCCTGTAAAGTGGTATTTATGTGTAAGAAATTACCCTAGAGCAATGAGCTTGATGTTGTGAGTTTTTCTATTTGCAACTAGCATTCCTGGAGTCCCCAACAAGAGAGATTTCCTAGCCAACATGTGTTGGATCCCTAGAGGGAAGTGGGATAGCCTGAGGGACTGTGTGGCAAAGAAGGGGATCCCATTCCTTGGGTTGTGTAGGTTGATGGGAAAGAGAGCTAGTGGATTGGGATGATTGTAGGAAATTATCTTGATGTGGGTTATTTTGGGTTGTGAATGGACAACAAACACCCTTAGGAGACATCCTTTCTTATGGATTCATAGCCCCAAATAGAGGGTGACTTAATGTTGAGAACCGAACTAGAAATTCTATGGTTGGGTGGAATGCATGTCCTTTGCAGTCGGTTTCACATTTGTTTTCAAAAGATAAGTGTTTTATCTCTGTTCATTGTTTTTATTTATGGGTTTTAATTGTTGTGCATTTTTCTTTGTTCCTTTAGTGAATTAATGCTACTATGTATGTTAAATGGAATTGCATTCATGTTTTTAAATATTCCTAATAGTTGCACACATTTTTGTCTTGTTGCATGCATTTAGTTGATGGGTAATAAAATAAATTGTGTTGGGTTAGTAGCAGGTATGCTACAATAGTGATGAAGATTGACTTAGCTAAGGCTTAAGATAAGGTAAATTGGTTTTACATCAGATTGGTTTTTCTTCAAATGTGTATGAATCTTCAAAAAGTTAATTGGATTTTGGGGTGTGCTTCTTCGACCTCTTATGTTGTTTAATAAATGGTTCTCCTTCCAATTTTTTCTATGCTTCAAGGGGACTTAGACAAGGATGTCCCTTGTCCCATTTCTTGTTCCTAATAGTTGTTGAAGGTTTAAGCAGATTAATAAGTGAAGAAAAAAGGGTGGGTGCTACCAAAGGTATTAGAGTGGCAGGTTCTATTTTTATCTCTCATATTTTCTTTGTAGATGATATATTGCTCTTTAGTCGTGGCTCTCTAAGGGAATTGAAGCTATATAAGGGTATCTTGGAATCGTATTAAAATACAACTACAATGGAGTTAAATTTTAATAAATCATATATGATTTTTAGTGAACTAGGGATTGATGTGAAAAATCAGATATCTCAAATCCTTCATCTACCATTAAGCTCCATTGACCAAGGAGTGCAGTATTTGGGTTTCAATATGAAATTAAATGAATACAGGTATGATGATTGGTTTTGGCTTTTAAAAAAAATAGAGGCAAAGATCTATGTTGGTTTCATAGATGGTTATCTCATGGAGGTAGACTGGTCCTTGTAAAGTCAATACTAGAAAACATCCCAGTTTATTGGATGTCTATTGAACATGTCCCTAAAGTCATCCTTGAAAAGATTGGGAAAAAATGATTTAGTTTCCTTTGGATGGGAAGGAAGCAAATGGAGGGTATACTCTTGTTAAATGGTAAAACATTGCTGGGCCAAAAGAGGCAAGAAGGTGGGGATTGAAAAACAAATATGTTTTCAATCAGGATTTGATTGCAACATGTGGAATTCTTTTTCAATGAAGGATTATGGGGGAAATCCATGAGATCTAAATATGTCAAAGGTTTTTCCTTGGAGTAGTGGATAAGTTTTGAGAGAAAATCTATAAAGGGTGCCTCCATTATAATAGTATGGGTTGCATGGAAAATAAGAAGAGGTGATAAGCTTAGAATAGGGGATGACCCTTGGGTTGGTTGCAGTGATAATTGCATATTGTTAAGAGAACAAAAGGATGAACTACATGCACAAGGTAAACAAAGCTAGTATATGTATTGGTACTAGAGGTGTCGGGGGGGTTTTTAGTCCTAGATTTTAGTTGAAGATTTAAATATACATGGTAATATGGAAACACAATGGTCAAACTATATCCTTTGTTTAAACCATAGAGAAATCCTTTAAAATGATCATGAGGACAAATTGAAATGGATATTGAAAAAATACATAGGTATTCTAACTACTAAATGAGTTTACGAAGCTATGATAAGCCAAGACTTAACTGGGGACATTCTATCATGGTGGAAAATTGTTTGAAGCTAGCATGTCCACTGAAAGTTAGAATTTTTACTTGGCTTGATCTATCTGATTCTCACATGGGACAATGGTCAAAATCATAACTGGAATGGTCCTAATTGTTACATCCTTTACAAAGTAGAAGGAGAATCCATTGACCATATCTTTGTTTCTTGTTCTTTTTCCATGTTAGTCTAGGATGAAGTTCTATAGATAGTGGGTGAGCCTAATAAATGGAGTAAGAACTCTCTTCTAATTTTTTTTGAGTCTAGGATGATAGATCCTTCTATTAAGACACATAAAGATTTACCTTGCTATGTTATTTAAGGACTATGGCTTTGTAGAAACCAAATGATTTTTCAAGAGAGAATCATTGTTGTTGGTTTGGTGGCACACAAAATCAGGATTTCCTACAAAGAAGGATGGAAAGTTCCTCAACAAAAGATAGTCAAGATTCTTAAGGAACTAGTCATTAACATCATAAAAGCATGGGGTTACTTTGTTGGAGCTTGCCAAGGATTTCCAAGTTTGTGTGGCATTGGGGCACTTTTGTTTCTAGAAAATCATCATTGATTTACTATCAAATATGATGCTAGATAATGTACGAATAATAGAGAAAAAAATTTCACTTTGGATTTTGATGAACTTTGTTGTAGTTCATGGTTTGAGGGACTTGTAGGTGTTGTGGGATTCCAAGATGTTAATGGAGTGGCGTAATGGAAAGTGCCAAATCACAAATTTGGCCCTAATCCCTACAATGAACAAAGTGTTGGGGGTAAAATCTTGATTTAGTTTTATCTCTTTTCTTCATATCTTTAGAGATTTCAATAAAAAATAGACTCTCTCTCAAAGGATGCTCTTAATTTGTAGGAAGGTACTCTAGTCTATCAAGAATTCAGGGGTGATTTAACTTTACTAGAATCATCCTTATCCATTTTATGATATGTAGCTAGGTTGATGCTAGTAGTCTTAGGAGACTATGTTTTTCATCTTTGTAGTAAAAGTATTATGATAGTTTGAGGGTCAGTTTTGGGTTAGAAATGCTTTTGAAATCTAGAATATTGCGATATGTTAGCTACTGGGAAGGATTGAGGACGATTTTAGTTTGTGCAAAGGAACTATGAGGCTCGATTATGTATATTTTGATTTCACTCTTGAAATAACAAATATAATGTTTTGTTTTTCTTGGAAAAACAATATAAATATAATCAAATTTCTCTCTCTCTCTCTCTCTCTCTCTCTCTCTCTCTCTCTCTCTCTCGCCGGGCCGAGGGAGTCTCATACACCAATTTGGTGTCAAAAGAGAGATACCAAATTTACACATAATTTTTTTTTAATAAATATGATATTTATAAAGAAATATCTTTACAATGCATCTATAAATATCTTAACAACAATATCAAAATTTTACTTTTACATATCCATATTTCCGTAAGTTATGAGTTTTACGAAGTTTAGTGAGACTGCAACTAGCCTAGATCCATCTTAAATGATAAAAAAATTACACCCGAAGAAATTTGATCCCTCTAAGTGCTTGATTAATCCAAGGTTAAGATGAATTTATGCTGATGTAATAGTTATATAATTAATATAGATATATTGTAACTCCGAATTTATAAAATATTGAAAGGGATTAAAAAGAAATTAAATACAAATCTATAGGTACTTATAAAATCTAGCATTAAAATTATCTATACTTATATTACATTTTAATTTTTTTATATTACAAATTTTACTTTATTTTATATTTTGATTTATAATATCATACATCTCATTTTTATGTGTTATTATTAAAAAACATTAAATGTGATATCATGTTGACTTATGTGACATGTAACATGAGTGTTAGCGAGGGACATTACATATTTTCCAAATATCAAGTTATAAATTGTTTTTTCCAATTGAAACTGGATAATATTATATTATAAAAATGCTTACCAAGCCTAAACAAATGATAAATGATTCTTCATCAAAATGGGAACTCTCATAACATACATACAAGAGCCTAAGAGCCTATTAGTGTCTAATATAAATACACTCCAAATTTGAAAGTATAATGTCTTATGAAAACTCCTAAAAGACATATAACTTTAAAATGCATATAAACTTAGTGGAAAATGCGTTGACTATTGGCTTTCTCCCGACCGACACTCAATGGGAGAGAATTATGTTGCTTGATATCCATGGCATCTTTCATCTGATGGATTATTTCTTCTTCTTTGAACTTCGTTTGCACTGAATTGATGGGCATCCTATTGATCAAGGTTGTGGATTGAGCTTCCTTATTGAGGTTAATTGCCAAGTTCCTCAACTTATTGCACTTAGCCTCTAGAACATCTAGTTTCTTCCTCTGTTGTAACACGAGATTCATGATATTTGCATGCTATGAAGCACAATGGTTCTCATTCTCACGCACTTTGTTATTTAATAAGAACGGGGAATGTCTGTTATCCTGGGTGATTTCTTCATGACATTTTAGTGTCCTTTGAATTCCAAAAATTCTCTTTCATCCATGATTTTTCAAGACAAAATAAAACTAACCGAAGACATAGCCAAATCCACAACAGGGTATCCAAATTGAATCCCACAAGTAGGGGATATCCTTTGTTTCATGGACCAAGAAAAAGGGTACTTGGAGCACTAGTCTCCCACTGAAAATGGAAACGTGAAGAAAATATCTTGACACAGATAAATCTAGCCATGACCCAAGAGAAGAGGTTTGAAATTTTTCGTGGTAGTGACACACAAAGGCCCTAGTTGATTTCTCAAAGAAAGCGTAGGCCAAACAAACAATATTTTGCATAAAAATAGAATGACATTCAGACACAAAATGAACACATTTCCCTGACCCAATTTCCAATTACAGAAAGAAAAAGAAAAGAACAAAATCCTAGCACAGATCAAAGCATTCCATGCTATAAAAAATGACAACCGATGTGGTTCTTCAGAGCATGAGATGAATATGTCTCTCTCCCAACCAATCAATTAAAGGAGCAAATAACCTCTTACTAGAGTATCCAACAACCTAAGAATTCTCCAACAAGCACAAAAGGGTCCTTTCCAATCCATAATCTCACCTAGTTTGTAGATATCGAATGTTGCAAGTTATAAAAGCCAAACAATAGTTATGGATTCCAAATAGCGGGGATGAGATTGCATCCTTGCAAATCCTCTCACCACGTGATATGACTAATGTTTGATATGTGGTGGAATATGAAATTTAATATGGGTATAACGTGTCATGATACCTAAATTAATCAACCTTAGGGGATGATGCATTATGTTTCCCCCCCATTTTTAACCAGTATGCCTTATTTGTATATTGTTAGGTTAAACTTGACTTAGTGAAAGAATCAAAGTTTTCAGGTCAACAATAGTGGTTTCAGGCACATGGTATTGGTGAATCGTGGTATTGAGCATATGTATTACACGTAATGAAGCCTTTAAAAGGCTTGGGGATACTCCTTTCTAAAGTTCTAGGAGGTGAGCAGTGAAGGATCGCTTGGCTGGATTGGATGGGTTTGGTCAAGGGACTAATAGATCTATTGGTTGGTTTTTCCCAGTTTGGGTTTTCCACAATAAATCACATGTCATGATTTATGTGTTGTTGTTATGATTTGAAATATTATTTGTTCTATCACATTTTTAAAACTATCATTTGGTATCAGGGTGATTATTGGATTCAAGGGGACGCATTTGTGGCCAAGGGTTTGGCTCGGGTTTGTGATAAACCTTGTTACAATGGGATCTTTGTGGTATAGAATCTTATGGTGAAAAGAAATGGTGAGCAATTCAAAAATAGGGATCAAGAAATTCAATGGGAAAAGTTTTGAGTTGTGGAAGCTCAAGATGGAAGATCTATTGGTAGAAAAAGATCAATGGGTCATTATGGATCTAGGTACTGCACCTACAAGAATGTCAACAAAAGACTAGGAAAAGATGGATCAGAAGGCGAAGAGCACAATTCAATTGTGTCTCTCAAATTCAATATTATTGAATGTGTTAGGGAATGCTACAAATAAGGCATTATGGAATAAGTTAGGGGATTTGTATTAGTCCAAGTCCCTTCTAAACAAATTGTTCTTGCAGAAGAAGTTGTACAACCTCAGGATGAAATATGGAGACTCAGTGATAGAGTGTTATGACCAGGTGGGGCATATAGGGGGTTAAATGTATATGATATTGATCCAGATTATTTTGAGAATGAAACGAAGGTAGAGATAGAATAAGGAAAATCACAAAGATATTGCAAGAAACACAAAGATACAATAATACACAATTTCTATTAATGAAAGAAATGTATAGAAACTGTAAAAATACAGAGTGAATGAACTCACTAGAATGGTGGTAGCTTATCTCTGAGAAGATATGTGACAGCTACGCGCATTTGCTAGAAGATGTGTACAATGAGGTTCAAAAGTAATTTTTAACATAAAACATTAATGAGAAAACCCTAAACATCGAAAACCCTAACCTCAGAAGAAGAAATGCCAAAAGGCTTGTGGGCCCCAATGGGGGTAGTTGATACGTCAACTTCCCGAGGGTGTAACGTTTTCATACAATCTCTGTTTGGATCGCATGATATCTCGTTGGAAAGGTCTAGGCAAAAAGAATAAATTCTGACTAGGCCCATGCCAAAGCTTACATTAATCATCTAGATCCAAAAACATAAAAAAAAAAATGTCATTTAGGGCCTCAAAACATCCCTGGAAGTTTGGGAGCTAAAAAACCATAGAAAAACTGCCAAGGTGGAAAACTGTATTTTGAGCCAGTGGAATAGGTGGGTGGCCACCGATATCCACCTGGATAATTCCCCCCCCCTTAGGAGGCAATGGTATCCATTGCGTCAATTTCCCGTGGGAGATGGGCAAGATTTTGCTGAATTAAAACCTTTGTGAGTTGCTTTCTTTGTTGAAGAAGTTGTCTTGCTTATATTGCTAAAGGCTGCCATGAACTTGTTGTTGGAGGGATTGGATCCATTCAACTAATATAGCTACATGATCTACCTAAGTGTGGGAGGACTTTGTATGTGAATATGCAACATAGAGAGCTATATTAGTGGGGGCTAATGGTTGGAACCCCAAGCACACTTGAAAAGAGTTATGGCCAATAGAGCTATGAAGGGTTATGTTATAGGTTGTCTTGATTGGGAAGTGCAGAGGCACCCCTGTAGGTGAAGAAAAAATATATTTGTTCTCTTCTACTATATTTTTGACATGATTTTGTTGAACATAAAGGTCTCGGGTTGAGGCTATAGTGGTTGCAGTGTCCTTCTATTCACCTTTTGACCAGATCATGAAGAGACTAAACTTTGTGGTATGAGAGATTACTTTGTGCAACTGGTTTACTGACATAGAAGTTGGAACTACCTCTGGTATCCTATAGATATGACCCCCAGAGTAACAATGACACTACGGGGTCGAGACTCATAAAAAACATGATGCTTCCACATATATGGATGGCCTAACAAAACATCACAGACTTCTAGTGGGGCAACATTACACAATACCTCATCCTTGAAGGGCTTGATGTTGTAGGATATGTGACACTATTGGTTGATGTGAAGATCTCATCCTTGGTGAAGCCACCTAATGTGGTATGGTTTCGGGTGTGGTGTTGTCGGCAAATACAACTGCTTGACAAACTCTGCTAAGATGAGGTTATTTTGGATTCCACTATCAACAATGAAATGCAGCGCGGTCCCCTTCACCCACATCTGTGAATGGAAGAGGAGCTCCCCCTCCTCACACTCCTTTGGTTCTTTTGGTTGGATTGTCATGGTCATGATGGTAGTAGTGGGTTTTGCATCAATGATCTATTTCCTCTTATTTTTTTATGAATCGGAGTCTGAGTCGGCGCTAGAATCTTTTTCTTTGATATCGACCACCAATGACTGTTTTGAGCGACACTCAACGATGTTGTGCCAAGGTATTTTATGGAATATACACCACTTTCCACTGTCCTTTGTCTTCATGTTACCCTTCTTTTCCTATGGCTTGGACTAGTTATCTTGAGGTTGGTTTTTCTATGCATTAGGACCTCCTTTACCATGCTTTTGTTCTTGCAGATTTGTAGACCTGAACTCTCGCTTATTTCGTTGCTTAAATTTATGCTTGATTTTGACAACATATTGATAAGTGGCTCCTAGTGACGAGATGTACAAAAACTCCATTTTTGTTTGGATGTACTTGTGCAGACACCGAATTTTTTTTAGAACAAGATGTCTCTCAGAGTCTTTGATACCCATCTTGGTGCACAAAGTATGGAAGGTATTTGTGAAATTAGACATTGTTTGGTCCCTCTCCTCACATAGTGTGGTCCATCTCATGTAATGGTCATCATAGTTTCCAACATGGTAATATTGTTCCTTGATTGCATCCATAAAAAAATCCGAAGTGGGTTCAGCCTCAAACATTCTAGACTCCTCTGTGGAATTTTTCTCACAGTACGTTTCCCACCAATTTTTGACATGGGGAACAACCTTAAGGAGTGCCAAGGTGATATTTTCCCTGTTGGAAAAATTGTAGACAGAGAAACAACCTTCTAGCAGATTTAACCACTTTTCCAAAGCATATGCATCTATCTGACCTTCAAACATAGGAATATCAAAATTAAATTGTACCTTGAAAGGGGTGGCGCCTCCAAAGTGGTTGCTTGATGAAGACGTGTATGTTATTGTCGATAGTCGTCGAAGGATTTGGGAAAAGTTTTCCATCATTTCATCCCTCTGTCATGTGAGGGATTACTCGAGCAATATATGAATATAATCTCCTACTCCCTCATCTCTCTTTTCTTCTACCATGGGAGGTCGCTCGGGCTGGCGAGAGCAATTGTCCTCAAGAGAAACTAGCTCGAGACCCAAATCTGTATACCCTAACCTCATCGGGGACATGAACTAAGAAACGACAAGTATACCACTGATCCAAATTATTTTGAGAACGAAATGAAGGTAGATATATAACAAGGAAAATCACAGAGATATTGCAAGAAACATAGAGATCCAACAATACACAATTTCTATTAATGAAAGAAATGTACAAAAATTTTAAAAATACAAAGTGAATGAACTCGCTAGAATAGTGGTATCTTATCTCTGAGAAGAGATGTTATGGCTATGCACATTCGCTAGAATATGTGTACAATGAGGCTCAAAAGGCCTTTTTAACATAAAGTGTTAATGAGAAAACCGTAAACATTGAAAACCCTAACCCCAAAAGATGAAATGCCAAAAGGTTTGTGGGCCCCAATGGGGGTAGTTGATATGTCAATTTCTTGAGGGCGTAACTTTTGCATACGATCTTTGTTTGGGGTGTATGATAGCTTGTTGGAAAGGTATAGCCAAGAAGGAAAAATTCCAACATGACCTAGGCCAAAGCCTAAGACTATTTCATGGGCACCTAAACATAAAAAAAACATTGTTTAGTGCCTCAAAATGGCCTCGAAATTTTGGGACCCGAAAAACTGTAGAAAAACTAATAAGGTGGAAAATTGTATTTCGAGCCAGTGGAATAGGTGGGTGGCCATCGATATCCACCTAGATTAGATATGAACCTAATGGGAGCATATATGGGGCTAATTGTACATGTAATGTGTACATATATATATGTATTAGGGTCGAACTTGTAATACCCCTAGGCCGAACCCTAGGTTGTAAATGTACATATGATTTATATGCTGGTGAGCCGGGATGTTTTGAGCCATAGTGCCTTTGTATATACACATATATTTTGAGGCTAGAGTGCATGTGTGGTTAGGCTAGCGAGCCTAACAAATTTATTATGTAATCACATTCTTTTTTATTAATAAAATACATCATTGTTTCAGACCAAGTCAGACGAAAGAGTATGGGGGCTAGGACTCCACGAAAGGGAAAGGGGGCTAAGGGCTTAAGAAAAGAGGATAAGTCAAGGGGCTTAAGCCAAGGAATAAAACAACATTTTTCCTAAATCATAAGATTTATGATATAATTTATCCTAAGTTCCTAAGTGAGGGAAACAAATTACCAAGTGGAGTCAAAGGCATTCTCTAGAGTGACAAGTGTTAAGATAAGAACATGCAAACATAATTTTGGGAACTTAGTGTAGTTCCCATTATTATTCCAATCATTCACTCATTCTGGATTCCATCATCCGTACCTTGGATGGATAGTGTAATAATAATCTAACGGTTACTCGGTAAATCCTTGGTGGTTTGGGTTGGAGAACCAGGTTTCTAGGCCTGTGAGGCATTCTCTCTAGGTGAGAGAATTGTTGGGAATAATTTTCTTTATGTGTTGGGCTAGTGGGTGTTATAAGTTCTTGAAAAACCTTGTGTTCCAAGTGCTATAGAGCTCTAATACTTCTTGGCTAGCTTTTTGTTGAAGCCTTAGAAGGGAAGTGGGACAACCTCAAGGACTGTTGAGTAGAGAAGGGGGTACATTTCCTTGGGTGAGACGAGCTATGGGGATGAGAGGCTGTGAACTAGGAATAATTCTTGGAATGTGCACATGGTCATGTTCTTTATTATGCTTTGTTAGACCTTAATTTGGATTAGGTAGCCTTTTCCCTAGTGGAGTCATATCCCTAGCTTGGGGGTGACCTGTTGTTGAGAGTGTATGAACAACAAAATCTACGGTTGGGAGGAACGTCTAAGGTCTGCATGCAATTGGTGATTTATAAAAAAACATAAGTTTTCTTTTATGTGTGTTCAAATGTTGTTTAACGTGTGTATGTTTATGTTAATTTTGTTTGTTGAAATTGCACATAATTGTGCATGCATGTGTGTGTTACTGTTAGTTTTGCATAACTGTTTCATATGCAGGGCATGGTGGTTAACAAATGTTACTTGTTAGACAAATTTAGTAGTAATGGTAACAATATTCCAGTGTGGGGATTGAATCATCGAGCACACTGAGAAACAATTGTCGCGCGTGGAACAAGGCCAATTTCACGTGTTGGGAAACAATTGATGTATGTAACACAAGGCCAGATGCAGACACAATTGTCTCTGTGATTTATTTCCGCAATTATAATAGGTTTCAGAGAAGAAAATTTGTGTGGCGTGACTCAACTAGGTGGTTGGGTACATTACATTGTGGTATGAGAGCAAAGTATAGAGGTAACATAACTCACCTGGGTGGTTGGGTACGTTACATTGTGGTATCAAATATTTTGGTTCAACACCAGACTTTTATGGACCAAAGATTATCATGAAGTTGGTACATTCGTCATTTCATCCTTTGAGATATGTTGAATTTAGGAAAAATGGTAAAATCTTAGTGAAATCCCCAAATTTTTAGGCAAATCCAAGCCAAACTCACACTCATAATGGCTATTATGGAGGGGTCATTTCAACTTCCAAGCGACCAAATTGGCTTAGATAGGAGAGTCAAACATTTTCATGATGGTCGTGAGTTGGAAAGATGGAAAAATCAACTAAGCAAAGAAATGACTTACGTGTGCTAAGTATTGGTGTTGTGCTGTGCAAAGATAGTGGTGCACGCAAAATATTGGTGCCCAGGGTGTGCACACTAAATTTGGCACTACGTGGTGTAGACCTTGTGGTGTGTGCGCAATGTTGGTGCGCAGTGCGTGCACGTTGAATATTGACGCCACACAGAGTAGAATTGTTGGTGCACGTGTAATGTTGGTGCGCAGTGCGTGCACGTTGAATATTGACACCACACAGAGTAGAATTGGAGGTGCACGTGTAATGTTGGTGCGCAGTGCGTGCACATTCAATATTGGCATTGCACAGAGAAGAATTGGAGGTGTGCATTGAGTATTGATGCGTGGTGTGTGCACAAACAACATTGGCATGACATGGAGCAAAGTTGTGATGTGTGCAAAATATTGGTGTGCGACACAAAGTTGTGCACACTAGATATTGGTGTGCAACACAAAATTTGAGCGTGCTAAATATTAGTGCACGGTACAAAATCTATGTGCACTAAATACCGATGCGTTGTACATGCACTAAATATTGGCATTGTGTGTGTAGAAATTGCACGTGCTGAATGTGGGTGTATAACAAAAAACTGGTGTTTTATCAAGCTTAAAAAAGGAAGAAGAGGAGGAGTAAAAAGGAAGAAAAGTTTCCAATGAAAAACACATGTCTATTTGGTGGTCTATCACAATAATAAACTTGTGATTTTCTGCGAAAATTTTGTAGTTTTGAAGGTCATAATCTTGTAGAGCATTTTTGAGCACCTAAACAACGTATTTAGGAGTTATAATTTTTGAGACTATAAGTGCCATAGGAAATACATAGAGTCTCTACAACTTAAATAAAGTAACTCGAAGAGAGCTTTCCAACAAGCTAAATTGTTCACAAAATGGAGCTTGTATGAGAAAGTTACAGTTGAAACAATGTAAGGTAAATTTCAATACCAGTTTACTTCCGAAGGGCATAAATCCTTGCTCAAAAGTCAATTTGGGGTGCAAGAGCAGTCTATGGAAATATAATGAACCATATAATATGGCCATGGATTTATATTAGGAATATGAGTACCTAAAAGTGTACAGGACTAGGGAGAAGACCCCTATAGCATTTGGTACCAAACATGAGTAAATGGGTAATGTTCAGATGACTATAACTTGCTGCTCAAAATTAAGAATAGAGCAAG
Organism: Picea sitchensis; assembly: GCA_010110895.2. NCBI lineage: Eukaryota > Viridiplantae > Streptophyta > Pinopsida > Pinales > Pinaceae > Picea > Picea sitchensis. Next base: position 28,841 of record SNQJ01S0101734.1, read on the forward strand.
GCGATAGTCATTGGAAAGGTCTTGGATAGAAGAATCTATATATTCACCCAAAAATGTGAATTGAGTAGTAAAATTCACAAGAAGTCAGAAATAAGAGTTCTGGTGCACTTAAAGGGCAGAGTTGTGCACAATTTTATATATTTGTTGAATTATTTTTTCTAACAAATCCTATTGCATGTACATTTTGTATAATTAAGGGCACAAATAGAATAGAACAGAAACAACATAGAGACTAGATACATGGAATATGCATAGAGAACTTACACCCATGAAGATGAAGTCAGGGGGTTGTATGTCAGCATGGGTAATGCAGGGAGTGACTCAAATGGGCATGTAGAAGGCAAAGAGAAGCTATAAGGATAATAATGAGAAGCTTATGAAAACTCAAGAACAACATAATGGATTCAACCTCAAGTTATTGAAAAGCTTGGACATGATAGAGAGGAAGATCTATAAAGAGACAGATTCAAGTAAGTCAAAGGTTCACAGATCTCATGCCAAGAAGGAAGAATCTAGAAGTGTTGGTAGACATCATCATCACTCACCAAGATATTGAATCAAGATAGAAGAGAGTAATCCAATTTTATCTCTTGTCAGAAAGCATAGGAAGAGTTTTAGAGTGGATGGATTTCAAGTGGATTTCAAGAAGATAAAACCTCCTTCCTTCAATGGTGAGAACACGAAAGATGAGGATGCAGAGGCTTGGATGTTTGGGATGAGGAAGTATTTCCAATTTCACAATTATTCATCATAGCCAAAAGGTAGAATTGCAATTTACCAACTCAAAAGAAAAACTTCAATGTGGTGGGACCAGTTTGTGCAAATAAATCACATTGATGAGAAGAGGATCACTTAAAGACAGTTGAAAAAGTATTTTCAGAAGAAATACTTGTCCAAGCGTTATTATGATCGGAATATGAAGGATTTATTTGAACTCAATCTTGGGAGTGTTGAGGAAAATATATGAATTTATCTTACTCAAGCATTTTCGAATCCTACCTGGCTAAGACAAGATAGTCGGGAATATCACCCTATGCTTTATAACCTCAAAAATTATTTCCCAATCCACAAGTATTAATTACAGGGGCTTAGGCTGATTTTTTAAATGAAAAAGATTGTTGCAAAATAAGAAATTTTTATATAATTTTATGAAAATATACAAATTACAAAAAATAAATGTGGAGATCAAAAGAAAAAGTAACCAAGTCACAGATTCACACAAATGAGACAAAATAACAATCGCTTTATTTCATTCCAAGAAATCAAAAGTATCTTTCTCTTTACAAAAACCCTATGGGGACATGGACCAAGGTCAAATCTAGATATCCCTGATGAAAACCATACAAAAGGACTCTGACAAGAAGTAAAAACTAAACTTTCAAATCTGGATCAACTTGCCACAGACTACTGCCAATTTCACTGTGCACAATATCCTTTATAAGTTATGAAAATTAATCCATAAACATAAAAGTATACACAGACTATCAAAGATAGATCAACACCTTTGAAACAAGCATATGAATGATATGGTTCAACTTTGAACCTTGCTATCTACAATAGGACCCTGCTGTCAAAAAGAGAATTATTAGGCCTTTAATGAATTGAAGAATGAATGAAAACTGAACTATCTTATGAAAACAAATGAGCAAACCTTAGTATTGCTTTCTCCTTCTATTCTCCCCTTGTTCTTCCTTCTCCTTTGGCTTTTATGCATTCCAAATCAGTTGAAGTAGTTCAACTACCTCTTTTAGTTAAGTTAATTAAACTTAACTAATTTTTAGTTTAGGGGAAGTAATAACA
>SNQJ01S0101735.1:9883-35532 GCA_010110895.2 Picea sitchensis
ATGAGCTCATTGTTGATAACTCTTCACATGTTGTATTTCCCTTAGGCAATTTCATGCTTTCCTAGTTAGTGTTTCAATGCTTTCTTAGATCAGTTTGATTTCAGCAACATAGATTATATTAGATTAGTTCTAATTCAGTCCTGCATATAAAGTGTGTGTGCTTCGTCAGTATACGTACCTCGGGTTGACAATTAAATGGTTGGGCAAGTACTACAACGTTATTATAACGACATATATTTCGCCTAACAGCCATACAAAATCAATCTAGACAAAACCTAACATAACTAGAATCGTCTTTAACCTCCAAGAAAACATAATTCTATATCTACCCCAAGACCTATCAACCAAACATCAAAACATAGACAATTGTGTAGCTTCTAGTAGAGCATTGTCCTTGTATTCACATTCCCACAAGGAGCCTTGTAGCATGATGGCTTATTTTGACAACACATCCTATTTTTTTATTAAAATCCATGTACATATGGAAAAATGAGGCCTCCTTGAACAAAGATTTTTTCTCCAAGCATAGTGCCATGATTGGCTCCAAGACCAAATATGTAATATTAAATTTTCCATTATCCCAATCCATCAACAACTTAAAATCTCCAAGAACTTGCAAACACCTACTATTTTTTTCAAGTGCTACTTTCATCAACATCTAGAAGGTGTAGAATTCAACCATGTTATATGCTCCCAGTCCTGCTCCATATTTTAAGGAGAAGAAGTGGTAATGATCTAAAAAGAGTATGACTCCATCCCCACACATTTTTGGAGATCTTTGATAAGCTCCATCAAAGAAGTCCCAAGGCTTTGTGAAATCAATATGGGGCTCATGCAATACCCTTTGGGATTTAATATTAATATTAATATCAAAATTGAAGCCCAAAATAAATTTTTAATTTTTTTCTAAATAAATTTTGGTCGTCGAATATCCAACGACAACTTTTATCGAGGCGACGGTTTTGCTATATAAACATCGAAAAGTTGTCATCAAATAGGCGACGATTTTTTTTATCGATGCGACGGTTTTGCTATATAAACATCGAAAAGTTGTCGTCGAATAGGCGACGACAACTTTTATCGATGCGACGGTTTTTCTATATAAACATCAAAAAGTTGTCGTTGGATATTCAATGACAACTTTTATCGATGCGACGGTTTTGCTATATAAACATCGAAAAGTTGTCGTTGAATAGGCGACGAAAACTTTTATCGATGTGACGGTTTTTCTATATAAACAACAAAAAGTTGTCATCGAATAGGCGACGACAACTTCTAATGATGCATCGGTTTAACTATAAAAGTTATTGTCGTAATTTAGACTAAAAGTTGGTTTAAGATTGTTTGCCTATATCGTCGCTTAGGCGATGTTTGATCAAGTTCGTTGCAAATGCCACATCACCTAAACTGACATTTCAGAGACTCCAAATTCGTCTCCATATCAACGACATAACGTTGAATAAGCGTCAAAACAACCATCACAAAATGGGCCAAATATACTAGTGTGCACATGCAAACAAGTAAGAAAGAAAACTCTAATAGCTTAATTGGGTATAATTTTGATTCAAATCCTGAGTATGATCACCAATTTGTTGGGTTCTTTTTGTCTCAAGGGTGAGCAAAAGGAGGTCCCTTAACTATCTATTTAGGCTCTCTAGAAAACACATTAGAGAGTTATTTTTTTAGTGGCTCAACTAACATAAAGAAACAAAAGATAAACAACTATGAAATAAATATAAACTAAGAAAACAATAACTTCAAATGAATGCACAAACAAAATGCAAGAGATGTATACTAGGTAAACTGATATTCGAATTGATACTCCTTGGAGAAATATGGGAACTTGTGAGTCCCCTCTTCCTCCTTGGGAAGGATTCTTCTTTCTACTATCAATGGATAAAAAAGGGAACTGGTGAAGAAAATAGCAATGGACTACTAAAGAGGGGAGAGTCCTAACACTTTCTATGGATTCCCAAAGATTTATAAGAGGACGATTACTTCCCAAAGATAAAAATGAGTAGCATAACAATACTCAAATGCTTCTTATTTGTTTCATACAATGGCCCTTTATTTATAGGAGGATGGAAATATTTTTCTTAACTAGTTCCAAATGTGAATGGGAGGCCCTTGGATGTACCTCCCATCCTTTTCAAGGATCCCAAGGAGAAATTTGTGGATGATTTTGGGTATGGGGGAGATCCCCTTCATCCAAAAAGTGGTCGAGGCATGACCAAACTCATCAATGTGTCACTTCTACACCTGCCTAGGTATTTCGAATGTCATTCATGCACTCTGCGCACTATGCACATCGTACACCATGTCAGACTGCACGAATGTGCACATGCTTCTTTCGTTGAATGTGAGCGAATTTATAGAACCACATTTATATAGTTTTATTATTATATTTCCAAGTTGAGTGTAATCCTTCCATGAATATTGGTAGTATGTTGTGCTTGTCTTAATTGTTTGTTCATACATTGTCTATATTTGTGGTGAGACATTTTCCGGCGATAACATATAGTAATGGCATAGTTGTTGGGTTACAAGAGTTGGAAGTATTTATATTTTTCTTAGTGGGAAGAAAATATGATAGAAGCACGTGAGCTATTCAAAAACCTACATGACAAGGACTTAGGGATCCATGTGGAGCTTAGTGATAATGGAAAGTATGCAGTGAAGGGAAAGGGAACAATATTGTTCCATCTTGAGTCAGGCAGTTTGTTGGAAGCCCAAGATGTGCTATATGTACCAAGAATGAAGAAGAATTTGGTCTCAGTCACAGTTATGGAGGACATGGTTTTTTCCGTCATGTTCAATAAAGGGAAAGTACTCATAACTCTAGAGGGATCTATCCATGACACAGGAGTGAGCATTGGGGTTAGAGAGGGAAATTTATACAGGTTGTAGGGAAATCATGTTTAGGCCTTGTTACATGAAAATAAATAACTATTGGATTTATGGAACTGGAGGATGGAACACCTACATGACAGGAAAATGTTGATTCCAAGGGAGATTTTCACTGGTCTCCCAATTTTTCAGTATTGAGTAGAAAGGTGTGTGCAAAGGGTGTGCAATTGGAAAGAATGCCAAGGATTATTTTCCAAGAAGCAATATTAATTCCAAAGGGATATTGGATCTTATACATTCATATGTGTGTGGATCAATTTTAATGGAAAAATGTAAGGAACATGAGGCTCTAAAGGGAGAATAACATTCATATACTTCCAGTGTGGGAATCCAATCTTAAGGTGGGGAGGAGGACTAGTTATCCCCTTCCGGTTCTGTCAGTATACATAGATGGTTCATGTAGACATTGTGGGATGATCAGGAGCATGGTAAGGCCTATAGGGGCATATTAAGGGAGAGAAATCCCCTGAAGAATTTTTCAAACTTCATGGAGATAATGAGAAACATCACTATTTTGAGTCTTCCAAGGTTCAAGGAGAATCAGATGAGGGGATTTAGTGGGATTTCATGGTGCAGGATGATGCATGGGACATTATTATAGGACCAAAGAGACGACCATTTCCATGTGTCTCTTCCATAAGTACCTTCCTCGTGAAGAGGGAGTGTTGATGTTTGTAGCATGGACAAGTAATTCTACATAGGTCTAAGTTTCTAGACGTGTGGAAGTCATCCAGAGCCTTCAACCTTAGTAATTTACTTTAATTAAATGAATTATTAAAGTATAGTTATTTTATAATAAAATTTAATTTAATTGTATGAAATGCTAAGGGTATTAGTATTAGAGATTTAAATGAATCTTAGCCATTGATATCAAGTAAGGTGAGATATAATCTCAACCAATAATCACTTTGGAAATTAGGGTTATGTTTGATTTAGTCATAAATCAATATTATAAAATAAAGGCTTGGTGAAGGAGAAATATATGCACTTGGGAGAAAAGAAGGACTTTTTATCAAGTGCTTGAGTCACAAAGGCTTGTAACTCAAGGGGATCGCAACAAGGTTTAAGAAGGAATTTCATGTAGAGATCAATTCCAAAGGAGTAAAGTGCAAAGGTTCACCAGAAGAAGAAAACCCAACGGCCAAAAATCGAACAACATATTTATGGTTAGTCCAGGAACAGGTACCAGGTTTGATAGAATGATCGTACAACAACATGGTGCACAACAGGAAATTTTATACACCGTACATGTGGTGCTAGGTCCATGTGTATGCACCATACAGGTAGTAGAGGGTGCACATGTATGCACAAGAAATATTGCAATGGAGTGTATGTACACGCAACAAAGGCTAGATAGGGAATGTACGTACATGCAACACATGATGGAAAAGGAACATAAATTCGTACAGGACCTTATAGGGATAGTGTTGTTCTTGATATTAAACTTAAGGCTCAAAGAATAATGTCAAGCATCAAGAATTTAATGAATGTTTTAGAAGGTGATTTTTCTTTCGTTGATTATATAAGAGTAAATCCTCAAATGAAATTAATAACAGAACATGACAGAGGCTATGTTTCATCGTCTGAGTCGATTAATAAAATCAAGAGGTATGGGGGAAAGCTTACAAAACTGTTAAACAAAATAAGGTATCAATGTCAGATAAATCTTACCTTTCTCATAATAGAAGAAAATGTAAAATGCACCCTTGAAAGGATATAAGATACAGTGATCCAAGTAACTTGCAAGTCTTGTATTTACTAATAGAAAATACAAAGGAAAAAATTCTTGCTTATCAAATAACTAATAAAATGTGATTACAATATATTTTGTACTAAGTTGCAACCACTCACTTATAAAGGAGTAACATAAAGAAAACTAGAAGTATTGAATACAAAGGGAGCACATAACTCAAACTGCAAAAAAATTGGAATCCATGTTTGCACTTGTATTAATGCTCACAAAGGATGAGTTTTCTTAGTTACAATAGGAAAAGAAGCATCCCTTGTCTAATATTTGAAATATGTATTTATACAAAAGTTTCTCAACCCTAAGCAGTTGGAATTCTCCTTATTTCTAGAATAATAAAAATTACAAAATGAGAAATTTGAAATGCTTCACTTGCATCTCGCTTATCCCTTTGCCATACTAGAAGAGACATTTTTTCCTTTGCGTGCTCCAAATTTGAAAACAACTGGTCTCTAATCATGACATGTGCATCATTTTTTCCCAGATCTGTTGACTCTCCCTTTCTTGACACACTAAACGCATCTTCCCATGAATTTCTCCACTATCCTGGAGGGCTCTCTGGTATCATTTTCCTCAAAGGTATAAAACTTATTTTCTATATGAGGTATATTATATTCCACCCTCCTAGATTCTAGAGATAGATACTGTAGTCTTAATCTAGGGTTGACTATTCATTTATTCATCAGAGTAAGTTCAACCTGCTTCAATTGTAAAAATTCAACCCGAGCTTCTTCCATACTTGCTTTGAAATCATATTGTTTTTTTTCCATATCAACCTGTGTTGGGGCCTCAAAGATATTGTCTCTTCCTGCATACATTGACTCTTTGTCGAGAGCATAAAATTCTTCTTCACAAGCTCTTTTCACCTACCTGGCCAATTTTTTACTTTCAACTATATTAGTCTCCTAGTTCTTAAGTATTATATGTCCTCGAGTTTGTTCTAAGAGGGACAATATGGTCGCCTTGGAAAATTCCTCCTTTGCTGATGACAAGACAACCTCTTGGAATGTCACTCTAGCTGCAGTGGCCTCCTTCTCTTTTGTGAAAATATTATCTAAAGAACATTCTACCAATCGATAATAGTATTGAATGCCTTATATTTTATTCAAAAGGCTTCACTGGGTTGATCCCAGCTTCTCATGTACCTCTAAATATTGGGCCTGGAAAGTTGATATATCTACTGTTGATTTTTCGGTCAGGCTTATTTTCACCTGCAACTGTTTTACCAATTCCTTGCTTACCTATGAATTTCTATGCATCTCATCAAGGCTGATATTGAGTTGTTGAATTTCCTGCCTATGGTGGGTTGTAATCTACTCAAATCCTTTAGTCATCTCGCTCCTGAATCCCTACTCTATTGTCTTTATTTTGTCCTACAACTGGATCACGAGCAGATCCTTCTGCTTCAACTTTTCCTTCCAGTTGCCCACCGAAAACTAGTTTGCAGTGACAAAGGCCCCTAATGAATCTGTTACGTCCGTAGAAAAATATGTTTCTTCTTAGGCCTATCGATCATACAATATTCTATGCTTCTTGACAGGAACACCCACCCTATGATGTATTTCTCTTTTTCCTACAACCTTTCTCTGTTTTCTAAAGAAGATGCTAGAAGGGGGCATCTCTTCTACCGAAATAGGCGTGAGATCCTCTATGAATACCACTTTGGTGCTAGGGTTTCCTCTACTTGACTGTATTGGTGTAATATATTGAATGAGGCTACCAATATCAATGGATAGTTGTTGCCCAGTTGTACCTGCAACTAATTTAATTGGTGTGAATGTTGGTTGTTCTTCTCCCCTCTTTCTCGAGTCTTCAGCCTAAGATTTAGCTTGATCACTTGCTAGAATTGTCAACACGGTCTCCTCCACAGCAATCAAAACCTCGGTTTTCTCTAGATTTTCTTCAGACTCCTGTCCACTGGAGCTCCCTGTTTTGGCGCTAAGGGTCTCAATTCTCTGTGTAGCTGGAGGTGTCGGGCTTTCTCCCTGCAATAATTTGGGAAGGCCATTTATTCGATGTTTATGGAAGTTATAAAACTCAACCAATTTATCTGGAACTAGAGATTGAACACGAGTCAAGACCTCCTGATAGGACCTTCCTCCTCAAAATATTTCATCCTAAGGAGAATATTCATGTTGATATATTTTCAAATTGCAGAGGGCCATGTGATTACCTATGATCTTCTGCGGATCGTGATTCTTGAATTCAATATTGACCAACTTGATTTCTTCCATGGCTGAGGCCTCTACTTTTGAATGCTCAAAATCTAACAGAGAAAACATACCAATTTGCATGAAAAAGACAGGTCATACGCTTTTCTATACTGCTTTTAGCTCCTTACTAATTCCCCCATGCACAGTTTGATGTGCTACTTCATGACACACCAATCTATCTGGTAACAATTCAGGCAGAACATGTGGAGGAACTGAACAACCAAAAACCCTAATATAGGAGAAATTCTCTTCAATGTACCAATCAACTATCTTTCCCATATTAGTCACTATTTTGTCAGAAATCCTGGGAGGTGGGCCACCATATATATCGGTATGCATTAGGACCACCACCCAGTTGTAGATTTTGTAGAAGAAATATTTGGCTTTATCTTCCCAGAGTTTTGAATGATAAACATGTATGGGCTCGGCACTAGCTGGAGTCTAGTTCCATCCCATAAGAGGGAAAGGTGTCGTAAAACAAACGATGTCCATGATGTAAGCCGACATGAAAACTGAGGTAGGTTTCCCCTTGGTTTTCAATTATTTATATTCTGTAGTCTCTCTAACCAAATTTTCTGAAAACATCTTGGCCCATTAAAAAGAATACCCGTCTGCCACTGTCTGCACAATAGGCACCCACAACAACAAGAAATGGGTTGTATTCTCCCTCCCGTAAAGTCTACACATCATCATTTCTATATACATCATGTGAGGCTCAAGTGAATAAACTATGTATACTCCATGGGAGTCAGCTCTGAACTTCTCAGGGCGAGAGAACCAATCCCTAATTAAGTCGTGGAGGATTATTCCATATTGGGCACATTCCTTCTTGTCAAAGTCCCTTAGGAAGTCAACATTTTAAACAAAAATGGGTGTTGGAGACAATTTGTACATTACCTGTAAATGTTCTGGCCGAAAAGACCCAACTGCGGCCTTTTGTGAATTGAAGATGGTCCTGGTTGGAATATCAACATTTTCCAGAGCCAAACCAATCATATCGTTGTAAGGTAGGAGACTAGGCCTCGTTGATAGCTTATGTAGCTCTGATTGGGAAACAATTTTGTATTTGGTAGCTAGGATCTCTATCTCCTTGTCACATGAATCATCTGGGAATTTGACCAATTCATGCCGTAGATTATTGAATACCTGCGTCCAGGATTTAATTGTGTCTATTCTTCTCGGTGAAGTGTCGGAAAATCCATCTGTTTTTTGGCTCGAACTTTCACCAGTCCCTTTAACTATTTTTTCTAGAGCCATGATAGTTAAACCCAACACTGTGTTACTTGTCACAAAAAATGCACAAACTTATTATCTCACTAAGCTTGTCGTTCTGTGAAGATGCAAATAGAGTTCAAACTTCAATATATTTTTCGCCTTAAGAGTATCAATTTACACATACCTTCACTAACAATGTATTTACTTTCCTTAATGGAAAATATTTATGTGGGTTTCCAAGATGTTATTCTAAATGATTACCGTATATCGATTATTAATGTCATTAATGTCTATTGGTTTGTGATCAAGAAAGCATAGATGAAATTTGAATTTATCCATGTTATGATTCAGCGAAAGATTAATCATGAGATGATTGTCATTAATGCATTAGTTAATCACACTTATCATTAAGTAAATTTCAAAATTTCAGATCTCGGGATATCCTACAAAAATTCATGATATGACTTCTGAAATGCAAAATCGTTATGTGATTAATTAATTCTAATCATGTTTAACCCTTTTAAATAATCGTGATTAACCTCAAAATTTTCGGGGTTTCAGATCTCGGGTATTGATAGTCTCTTGAGGCAGGATCCCCGTAACGCGAAATCGTGATGGAATTAATTAATCATTAATCATTTTTAATACTTAATTAACTCAACTTAAAGCTTAATACATTTCGATATTTCACGTATCAGGACTTTGAAGGTGAGGCATGTTAACACATCTGAAGCGCGAAACTCTGAAATCCGAAATCACAAAGCTATTACGTGATTTTCTAATTGGACTTTAGTTTCTTTTTAAGTATTCATTACTTCATTCATTTGGTCAGTTAACTGCATTTAAAAAAATCCGATAGGCCATTTCCGGAAAGATACATCCAAGATTAAGGGGTATACGTGTGTGGTGACTTGGATCTTTTGAATGCTTTTCACGTATCGATATTTTGGAAGTGAGGCATGTTGAAATACCTGAACTACGAAACTCTGAAACCTAAAATTGTGAAGTATTCTATAGATATTTGACTTTTTAACGAGTAGGCAGCTCCATAAATTATAAGAGATTAGGATTTTTTGATTCGATGGAAGATTTCATCAACAACGAGAATCCAACACACGTTATTTTATTTTAAATGGAAACATAGTTTATTTAAAGACTAAAGTTCAGAAATTTATATGTATTCCAACATAGGCTCCATCTAGGGATTGCGTCTCCCTGTGAGAGGCAGAAGAACAGTAGACCAAGTGCCTTTATTGGGTAAATGGAGTCATTATTTTATTTCTGTGAAACACATTTTGAAAAAGGACACATAGAAAGACTTTGGACTTCATCCATATCTCTGAAAGCTTTCAAAACTTAATCATTCACCGATCTTGAGCTTAGTCTTATTACTGGATTCCTTTTCTTAAAAATGATTTTGGATTTTCTCAAGATAATCAAAACAACCTTAACCGATCTGTCAGACTCTGTTCGATTTTTTTTGCATCAAGGCAAAGTAATTTTAATGTTTTAGTCAAGGAGTCATGTGTTGGCTTATAATGTAGATCTAGTCAAATGAGAACTAGTTGCCAGATTACATTATATTACATGTATAACAACCTTGCAGAAATCATAGACATTGCTTCACTGCCAGCGAGCCTATTCAGTACCCCGGTTAATTTATCTAATTCCCATATTGAATTTCCTTTCACCACTTCAATTAGCAATTTTTCATTTAAATGATGAGATGAGGGAAATCATTTAATGTATTTCCTTTCATCATCTCTTTTTTGGACTAGATGGGGGCAATCGTTTTATGAATTTCCTTTCACCATCTTTCTTATATTTTTAAAACATGAAGTGGGAGAAATCAATTTGTATATAATATACAAGGGATGATATCTGTTTATAATTTAGCAACATAGTTATGTCAACTCACTTTGATTACTCTGGACTAATCCTCTTCTAACCTTCAAAACACCTTTGCTTATAGGGAAGTTCTCACAAGGAGATTTTATTTTCCAGGGACTTTCCTTGAGCAAAAATAATTAGTTTAAATATATTAGAAGGAATAAAATAGTCAGGATTAGATTAGATATACTTTCTTTCAATTAAAGTTAGAGGAATCATAAGGATTTTTTGCCTACTGTCATTTTGAAGACTTGTTTATGAGCTTTCAGAGTTAGTGTGAAATCTTTTTCCTCTATAAAGACCATGGAAAGGTATTGGAAATCACAGGAAAATACGACTTGAGGATGATCAGGAAAAGCAGGATGAGAATTCATATGTTATGTGGTGAATACAATCACTCCTACGCAAGCTTGTTTATCGATTCTCGAATTTTTCTTTAAGGTATTTTTATTGCTTGTTTTGTTATTATGAATTTGATTTCATTATTTAAATTTAGTTTTATTTTATTCAGAGAAAACTCTTGAGAATTAAACCGTAATTTTATATTCCTCTGGTTGTAGATTAGGTGAAAATATCTATACAGATGAGACTTCTTTCATACTTAGTGATAATCCATTGAAAATTTAACTTGAGTCAGTAGGGTAGAAGCTCATACCTCGGATTTTCTTTATATTTTCAACCAAGTAAACCATTTATTTGTCACCTGTTTCGAGAGAAAACCCATGTTCTAAAAATTAAGTCATGATTTCTGATACATCTTATTTCTCGACTATCAATAAGTATCCTGCCTAAAAATAAACGTGAGAAATGTCAGGAACTTCTACAGACCAGAACTCTATGTGTTACCTATTTTTATATTTTTGTTTATATGTAATAAAAAAACCTGGCTTTATTTACAGTGAAAGAAAACAACTACCGAAGAAACGAAGAATTGCAAAAAAAATATGAAAATCAAACCAGTATGTATAATGAGAGTTTGGAATATTATTACTGCATGAAGTGTTTTAGGAAGCGCCCATTGATAAGGGTGATAAGGATTTTCCAGTCAAGGTTTTCTAATAGAAATGAATTATTTCCCTTTGAATCAACGATATTGAAAGGTATGGATCATATGTCATCAAAATTTCCATGATTTCCTACGTATTCCTTTATAGCATCCCATTTTAACACTAGGTCACTAGGGAGGAACTCTCTATCTTTATCTTTTTTAACGAATAGGGATTTCAGCCCTATTTTGTTGTACTTCAATCAACTAGTTTATCCTTCTAGTAACATCGTTAGGTTCCTCCTTCGAGTCTTGCCAAAGTTTCATTACGGGAAAATAAATATTTATAGGGAGGACCACGTTGGTACCATACACCATTTGGAAAGGGGACATTCCGATTGATTTCTTAGTGCCGATTCTATTTTCCCAAAAAGCGTATTTCAAATGAACATGCAAGGCTTTCTTATTTTTATTCAACACTTTTTTAATTATGGTGATTAGACTCTTATTCGACGATTCATCTAGTCCATTTCCCTGAGGATAGTAGGTCATGGAATTTCCTAGTACAATGTTGTATATTTGACAAAATCTTAACATAGCCATGGATTTGAAAGCTTGGGAATCATTAGTAACTATCTTCCGAGGACAACCGAATCTCGATAAAATGTTCTCTTCTAAGAAACTTATCACCACTGCATCCATAACATTTCATGTTGGAATGGCCTCTACCCATTTAGTGAAATAGTCAGTAGCGGTCAAAATCCACTTATGTTGTGCACTTGAATGTGGGTGGATTTCACCGATGAAATCTAGACCCCATTGTTGAAACAGATCTTATGTTTTGATTGGGACTAACGGTAATCCAGGAATATTTTGCTTGCCTAAGAATAGTTGATAGGGGTTATAGGATTTGACTTTAGTATTCACGCCAGTAAACAATTTAGGCCAATAGTATCCAACTCTCAGGATTTTATAGGCCGTAGCTCTCCAGGCATGATGCCCTCCACACACTCCTTCATGAAACTCATTTATAACATTCTTTGTTTCAGCTTCTATTAGACATCTTAGCAAAAAACACAGGGGATCCTTCCAATACAATTTATTGTCAATAATACAGTATTTTACCACGTGTAGTTTTAGCGTCTTCACGTTGGAAGGAGTCATATCACTAGGACACTGAAGAGTCAAGAGATATGAAACTATGTTTCTATACCAAGGTGAAGAGGAGAAATTTTCTTGAATTTGAGTTTCAGGAGTCTCCACATCAAACTCTTCTATATATGGAAGTTCTTCATAAGATTGAAGATGATTTATTTCGAGTGCTTTGGAATTTAATTCATCTAATAGCTTAGCCAAACCGTTACCCTTGACGAGTTTGGTCAGTTTTACCTCAAGGTCGAATTACTAAATCTTGCCAAGCCATTGGCCTCGCCTATCATCTCTATCAGGCTGAACCAATATATCTTTACTGGAACTAGTGGGTACATAGGCAATTACTTTAGAATGAAACACGTAGGTCCTGAAAGATTTTAGGGCCTTCACCATTGTGTATGCATGTTTTTCCAATATATTGTATTTCAATTGTGTGTCTCTAAGGATTTTATTGAAGAATTCTATCGGTTGTTTGAACCCTTCATCGTTCTTCTGTAAGAGTACATCGTTCTTCAAGGAATCTGGACTGGCCAAAATGGGTTTTTCACTTATAAATTTCTTGATGCGTTTGAAGGATTCTTTAGATTCAGTTGTCCATTTGACCTCACTGTCCTTTTTTAACATATCTGTAATCAACTTAACAATTTCAACAAAGTTTGGAATAAATCTTCTTAAAAAAATTATTTTCATGAAAAAGATTGTATTTCTTTTTTGTTCCTATCTATAGCTTTAAGCCTTTTCGGGTTGATTTTAATTCCATCTCTAGATACTATATGGCCCAAGAGTTTACCTTCCTGCATTGAAAAATGAGATTTCTTGGGATTCAGAGACAAACTAAATTTCCAACATTTCTCGAACGTCTGTTTGAGCTGTACTAAGTTCTCTGCATCAGATTTAGAAAACATGGTTAAATCATCGAGATAAATGAAGACAAACTTATCTCTTTCGCCAACGAAGGTGATGTCCATTAATCGCTGGAAAGTGGCTCATGTGTTCATCAGACTGAATGCAATTTTATCATACATGAAAGTACCCCATGGGGTAGTGAACATGGTTTTTTCTTTATCGCCCTCGTGGCCTGTAATTTGATTTTAACCTAAAAAGCCATCAATCATAGACATTCTATTAGCTCCAACCACTTTTTCTAAAACATGATCCATTTTAGGTAGTGGCTAATTATCTTTAAGGGATGCTCTATTTAAGTTCCTAAAATCCACACAAAGTTTGATTTCACCATTTTTCTTTTTGATTGGGACTAAATTGGCTACCCACTCAGAATATCTTAGTGGAACAATGATTTTTTCATCCAAGAGATTATTTACCTCCCTTTATATCACAGCCAACAATATAGGATTTAATCGTCTGAAATTTTTTCTGAAAGGTTTGACACCTTTCTTTAAAGGGATTTTATGTTTGATAACAATGGTATCATAAGTTCTCAATTCATCATAAGACCAAGCGAAGACATCCTTGTATTACTTGAGTATATATGCGTATTTGTTTTTCATTTTAGGTGGAAGGTATTTAGATATCTTTACCAGCTTAGGAGTTTCCTTGGTACCTATATTACAATCTTCAACCTCTTCAGGTTGAGGCTGCAAAGTATACTTCAGGGGAATATCGTCATGATCGATCAATATTTGTAGGGGAATAAAACCTTTAGGGATTTGATTTTTTTTTAGAACCAACATGCGGTGATTAGCGATTTTATCCTAGAACTCCTAAGGATATTCACCTTCCTGGATGACCCAAGCAGGGTCATTCTGATTTTCCTGATCAATATGTGTTTCAGAAAATTCATTGACCATTTCTAAAAATATCTTGATCTACTCATCATCTTCAAATACCTACTAGTGTTGAACATTATTCAATATTGGAGGTTTGTTCCTCATTTATATATGGTACTTCAAATTCAAAACCGTAGGTGGCATGAAAGTCACAGCCTCTTTCGCTAGGGAGTCGGTTTCTTGATTTTATGCCTCGAGAATATGATGGATATTAAATGATGAGAATTTTTTTTATATCATATCCTAGGCACAATTCTATTATGACCTTAACCTCGGGTTCTTGTCCCGATAATGCTTCCTAATGTATTTTACAATCAATTCTTCATCACCATAAACTATCAAATTTTCAATTTTCAACTTTCTGGCAGCCTCTAATCCTAAGACAAGAGCCTTGTATTCACATACATTATTAGTATATTCAATATCCCATTGCAATATGTATGAGAAAGGAATAATAAATTCATCACCGGGTGCCACAAACAACACCCCAAATCCTACTCCTTCCCATGATGAAGCACCATCAAAATACATCTTCCAAACTCCTACACTATTTACATTTTTGTTTGTTTTTTCTATTTTTTATTTTATGTTTTCCTTTTTTGTACAACTCTCTTATGTACAAATTTATTCTATACATTCATTGAAACCATCATAAATTGATAATATATAGTTTCCTAAATCCTAATCTGTGACATATACAGGGTAATTATTTGGGTTCTGCGGGTCACTTACAATAAATGCTAACCTTGTCTCTATGTATAGATGGTTGACCTTCCCATTGAAAATCGGGATCGTAGCATATGTCATATCCAATTGAATATATCCTCCTAGCTTGGAACCCCAAGGCCTGGATAACAACATACCATACTTCGTAGGAACATTAGTAACGACTACATCCATGAGAATGTTTTTCACGGGAATATGTTCAAGATTAACTACCAAGTCTTTAATCATACCAAGACATTTAAATTTCCTTGAATTGAAAGAATATAGATCTTGGTATGGTCTAGTAACTGCATGACCCACTTTTTCCATAATAAATTT
This sequence comes from Picea sitchensis, assembly GCA_010110895.2. Taxonomy (NCBI): domain Eukaryota; kingdom Viridiplantae; phylum Streptophyta; class Pinopsida; order Pinales; family Pinaceae; genus Picea; species Picea sitchensis. The sequence continues at coordinate 24,824 of SNQJ01S0101735.1, forward strand.
GGGTATTAAATTATGGGAGGCTCTAGAAGCCAACATACAGTTATGTAATAGGTGATCATGCACAGTCAGTGTAATATAAAAAGGAGCGACAAGATATTTGGCATTTTCAATATGAAGGCCAAACATTATAGTAGGACTGTCATATTCTAAATTGATGGTATCCATATGAATTTCAACATCTGAGAAATTTATCGTCTTGGCAATTTGTTTTCTATACGTCAGATATTTTTCCAATTCAACCAGAGGTAACAAAATTTTGATTTTATTAATTTCATTTTCTAGATTGGAACCTCCAATCATCTTTTCGGCCTCTCTGGTTGGGATCTCTATTCATTTATTTTCTATCCTATTATTTTGTGTTTCTTTCGTTTCGCCAGTCTTTGTTTATTCATTTGCGTTTCAACTGGTTTAGTTTTAGCATCTTGCGATTCAACTGTCTTTGTTTTGGTATCTTGTGTTTTAGCAGATGGTTGAGCTACCTCATTCATTTTGTTTCTTGACAAGACATTCTTTGGTGGATCAGTTGTAAAATTTTTATTTCTAGGCCTTAAATTATACTTCTGTTTCAATTCGACCATTATAGTGTCGGTGATTCCTTGATATTCAAAATCTCCTAGATTATTTATGTTTTCCTCATTTCCAAACAAGGGTTCTTGGTCCAAATATCTCTCGTAATCTTGTCTGGTCAGGTGAGGTTCTTGATAATTATCACCGAGGTTATCTATATCTTCATCAAACCCATCAAACTCTTGTGTATCATCACTTTGTAGAAAGTTTTTTGTTTTAAAAGGGGCTTTGATTTTTTGATCCTCATCTTTTACCGGCCTCTGTTGGGTCTACAGATTGGGATTCCTTTTGAAGTCTCTCCTAGCAAGAGGATCAGACTTAGCTTCATCTAATTCCATTCTGGAGATATTTTTGGATAATTCTTTTATTATTTTAGCCATGTCATCCATTTTATCTTCTGCGAACTTCCCAGATCTAGAGGGTCCTGCTTGTTCTCTGAATCATCTGGTCTCTTTATTTCCCATTTTGATTTTATCTTTTAACTTTCCCGATTCCATCATATTCGATTCGGTTTATATAGCATTGTCGTGCATTCTTGTGAGGTTGGTATATCTCCTTTCCCTTAACAGTAGGGAAACTTCGGCCTCAAAAGCCCCTGTAAAAGTCACTTTTGCTGTAGGTTGGGAAGGTTTAACCTCAGTTGGACTTTTATTATATAATCTATTAAATCTTTGAGTGAATTCAAAAAATGTTTCCAATTTTTTTTTTCTTAGATCTTCGAACTCAGTTAAATAATAAAGGTCATCTTTCCTCTTGCCCCATTGTCTCAGGAAGTCATTTTCTAACTCATCGTAAGTTATTATGGAACCTAATAGTAGCCCTCGGAACCACATTCTAACCTGTCCTTCGAAAGTTTGAACTAGGAGCCTCGAATAAACATCTTCGTGTTCAAGGCAAAGGATATCAACGAATTGATCAAAAAAAATTATGTGTTATGTGGTTTTTAAGTCTCCTTTTCCTGTGAACTTTGGCAAGTTTTTCATGTAGTTTTCAGGTAAATCATGAAGGGGAACCAGGAGGACTAAAGGAGCAAACCTAGCAGCTACTTTGGAAAAAATTCTAGGAGGTGGGGGTGGTCTGTGACCACCTCCTTTTCCCCCTCTAGCACCAATTCCTCCTCCACCACCACCTCCTCCACCACCTCCTTCGGCCGCAACCATTGATAATCTAGGGGAGGAAACTTGGAGATTGTAGAGAGGATTTTCGAAAACTTGTAGGGAACTTTTTACCACGGGATGAATTGAAAGAGGTTCTGGAAATGAACCATTAGGAGATATAAAATATGAAAAAGGGGGAAAATGGAAATGAGGGCTAGGTTCTTCTAATTTGTAGGATATATTTACAGGAGAACCAACCGGAGTTGAATCATAGTGTAAGATGTATTCTTCAAAGCTTCGGGGAGCTAGAACATTTATTTCAGGGACCGAAAAGATATCAATAAGAGAAGGTATCGAGATGGGTCTTTTACCTTTACTAGAAAAGGGGTCGGTCGAATCAGTCTTGGCTTTTATCCCAATTAGAACTAACTCGGGTTTTATGATTTCAATTTCGATTTTATCAGTTGATGTTTCTCCGAAATGGATTTGGGTGGAATATTCTCGCGGAGTTAGCTATTCAAGAGGAACCTTAGCATTATATTGTGTAGTTTTGGGTTGATAAACCTTACTTGTGGATGCAGCAGTTTGCTTGAGGTATCCCCTTGTTTTTAATAGTTTTTCAGGATCAAATACATCCGTAGTTTGTTGGTCGTCTGGATTTTTCCTGGTATTCTTTCTACCGAATGCCAATTTTTCTAAAGTGGAGTTGCCAAGTGAAAAATAAAAATTATCCTTATAAATGTATTCAATCTTTGTTCACTATCAAAGAGAAAAACTTACCATGTCATTCTCCTAGGGAAAAATAACTTTGTTTTTCCATCCTCGTCAATGGCACCAAAAATATGTTGTTCCTGAGATTAAACTTAAGGCTCAAAGAATAATGTCAGGCATCAGGAATTTAATGAATGCTTTAGAAGGTCCTTTTTATTCCATTGATTATATAAGAATAAATCCTCAAATGAAATTAAGAACAGAACAGGACAGAGGTCATGTTTCATTGTCTGAGTCGATTAATAAAATCAAGAGGTATGGGGGAAAACTTACAAAACTGTTAAAAAAATAAGGTATCAATGACAGATAAATATTACCTTTCTCACAGTAGAAGAAAATGTAAAATGCACCCTTGAAAGGACATAAGATACAGTGATCCAAGTAACTTCCAAGTCTTGTATTTACTAATACCAAATACAAAGGAAAAATTGCTTTCTTATCAAATAATTGATAAAATGTGATTACAGTAGATGTTGTACTAAGTTGCAACCACTCACTTATCAAGGAGTAACATAAAGAAAACTATAAGTATGGAATACAAAGGGAGCACATAACTCAAACTGCAAAAAAATTGGAATCCTTGTCTACACTTGTATTAATACTCATAAAGGATGAGTTCTCTTAGTTACAATATGACAATAAGCATCCCTTGTATAATATTCGAAATATGTATTTATACAAAATGTTCGAAACCCTAAGCGATTGGAATTCTCCTTATTTCTAGAATAATAAAAATTACAAAATGAGAAATTTGAAATGTTTCACTTGCATCTCCTTTGTCTCTTCGCCATACTAGTAAAGACATTTTTTCCTTCGCTTACTCCATCTCAGAAAATAGCTGGTCTCTAATCATGACATGTGCATCATTTGTTCCCAGACATACTAGCTCTCCCTTGCTCGACGCACTGAACACATCTGCCCACGAATTGCACCATTAGCCTGGAGGGCTCTGTGGTATCATTTTCCTCAAAGGTATAAAACTTCCTTTATATATGAGGTAGCCTATCTTCCACCCTCCTAGATTCTAGAGATAGAGACTGTAGTCTTAAGCTAGGGTTGAGTATCCATTTATTCATCAAATTAAGGACAACCTGCTTCAATTGTAAAATTTTGACTTGGGCTTGCTCCATACTTGATTTGAAATAAGATTGATTGTTTTCCATATCAATCTGTCCCAGGCCTCGTAGATATTGTCTCTTCCTGCATACAGTGACTCTTTGTCGAGAGCATAGAATGCTTCTTCACAATATCTTTTCACCTCCCTGGCCAATTTTTGAATTTCAGCTATATTAGTCTCTAAGTTATTAAGTGAATTATCTCCTCAGGTTTGTTCTGAGAGGGACAACCCGGTGGCCCTGACAACTGTCTCCTTTGATGATGACAGGAAAACCTCTTGGAATGCCACTCTAGCCGCAGTGGCCTCCTTCTCTTTTATGAAAATATTATCTAAAGAACATTCTGCCAGTCAATAATAGTCTTGAATGTCTTCTATTTTAGTCAAAAGGATTCATTGGTATGATCCCATCTTCTCATGTACCTCTAAATATTGGGCCTGGAAAGTTGATATATCCACTGTTTCTTTTTCGATCAGGCTTATTTTCACCTGCAACTGTCTTACCAATTCCTTGCTTGCTTGTGAATTTCTCTGCATCTCATCAAGGCTCATCTTGAGCTGTTGAATTTCCTGCCTATCATGGGCTCTAATCTTCTCAAACCCTTTAGTCATATCACTCCTGAATCACTTCTCTATAGTATTTATTTTTTCTTGCAACTGGCTCACTAGTAGATCCTTCTGCTTCAACTTTTCCTTCAGGTTGCCCACCAGAAACTAGTTTGCAGTGGCAAAGGATCCTAATGAATCGTCTACGTCCGTAGCAAAATCTGTTTCTTCTTGGTCCTGTACATCATACAATATTCTATGCTTCTTGAAAGGCACACCCTCCCTTTGATGTATTTCTCCTTTTACTAGAGCCTTTCTCTTTTTGCTAAATTAGATGTTGGAAGGGGGTATCTCTTCTACAAAAATAGGCATGCGATCCTCTATGAATACCACTTCGGTGCTAGGGTTTCCTTTACTTGGCTGTAATTGTGTGATAGATTGAATGGGGCTACTAATATCAGTGGATAGTTGTTGCCTGGCTGTATCAACAGCTGATTTACCTGGTGTGAATGGTGGTTGTGCTTCTCCCCTTTTTCTCAAGTCTTCATCTTGAGCTTTAGCTTGATCACTTGCTGGACTTGTCAACACGGTATCCTCCACAGGAATCAGAACCTAGGTTTTCTCTAGATTCTCTTGAGCCTCCTGTCGACTGGAGCTCCCTGTTTCAGTGCTAGGGGTCTCAATTATTTGTGCAGCAAGAGGTGTCGGGGTTTCTCCCTGAAATACTTTGGGAAGGCCATTTCTTTGATGTTTCTGGAAGTTATAGAACTCGGCCAATTTATCTAGAACTAGAGATTGAACTCGACTCAAGACCTCCTGATAGGACCTTGCTCCTCAAAATATTTATATCTTTCCAAATTACGGAGGGCCATGTGATTACCTACGATCTTCTGTGGATCGTGCTTCTTGAATTCAACATTGACCAACTTGATTTCTTCCAGGGCCGCGACCTTTACTTTTGAATGGCCGAAATCTAGTAGAGAAAACATACCAATTTTCACGGGAAAGATGGGCCATACCCATTTTTGTAATGATTTCATCTCCTTACTAATTCCCCCATGTACATTTTGATGTGCTACTTCACGGCACACCAATCGATCTAGTAAAAATTCAGGCAGAGCATGTGGAGAAAGTGAACAACCAAAAACCCTAATAGAGGAGAAATTATCTTCAATGTACTAGTCATCTATCTTTCCCATATTAGCCACTATTTTGTCAAAAATCTTGGGAGGTGGGAAACCATATATAGTGGTATGCATCAGGACCACCACCTAGTTGTAAATTTCTTAGAAGAAATCTTTGGCTTCATCTTCCCATAGTTTTGAATGATAAACATGTATGGTCTCAACACTAGCTGTAGTCCAATTCTATCACCTCAAAGGGAAAGGTGTCATAAAACAAATGGCATCCATGATGTAAGACCACATGAAAAATGGGGTAGGTTTCCCCTTGGCTTTCAATGATTTATATTATGTAATATCCCTAACCAAATTGTTTGGAAACATCTTGTCCCAATCAAAATAATACTTGTCTTCTACTATGTGCATAATAGGCACCCACGTCAATAAGAAATGGGTTGTGTTCTCCCTCCTGTAGAGTCTACACATCATCATTTCTATATACATCATGTGAGGCTCAAGTGAAGAAACTGTGTATACACCATGGGAGTCGGCTCTGAAATTCTCAGGGCAAGAGAACCAATCCCTAATTAATTCGGGTAGGTTTCTTTCATATTGGGCGCATTACTTCTTGTAAAAGTCCCTTAGGAAGTCGACATTGTAAGTGAAATTGGGTGTTGGAGACAATTTGTACATTACCTGTAAATTTTCTGTCATGAAAGACCCAACTGCGGCCTTTTGTGAATTGAATATGGTCCTGGTTGGAATATCAACGTTTTCTAGAGCCCAACCAATCATATTGTTTTAAGGCAGGAGATTAGGCCTCATTGTTATCTTATGTAGCTCTGATTGGGGAACGGTTTTGTATTTGGCAGCCAGGGTATCCATCTCCTCATCACCTGAATCGTCTGGGAAGTTGACCAATTCATGTTGTAGAATATTGAATACCTACGCCCAGGATTTCATGTCATCTATGATTCTGGAAGAAGTGTCAAAAAAGCCATATGTTTTCTGGCTCAAACTTTCACCAGTCCCTTTAACTATTTTTCGCGGAGCCATGATAGTAAAACCCAACAGTGTGTTACCTATCACAGAAAATGCACAAACTTATTATCTCACTAATCTTTCTTTTATGTGAAGATGCAAATGAAGTTCAAACTTCAATATCTTTTTCACCTTAAGATTATCAATTTATGCATACCTTCACCAACAATTTATTTACTTTCCTTGATGGAAAATATTTGTGTGGATTTCCGCGATATTATTCGAAATGATTGTTGTATATCAATTATTAATGCCATTAACATCTGGTGGTTCATGATCCAGAAAGCATAGATGAAATTTGAATTTATCTGCGTTATGATTCAGGGAAAGATTAATCATGAGATGATTGTCATTAATGCATTAGTTATTTTCACTTATCGTTAAGTAAATTTCAAAATTTCAGATCTCGAGATATCCTATGATGGTTCATGATACGACTTCCAAAATGCAAGATAACGATGTGATTAATTAATTCTAATCATGTTTAACCCTTTTAAATAATCATGATTAACCTCAAAGATTTCAAGGTTTCGGATCTCGGGGTATTGATAGTCTCTTGAGGAAGGATCCCCAAAACATGAAATTGCAATGTAATTAATTAATCGTTAATCATTTTTAATACTTAATTAACTTGGCTTAAAGATTAAGACATTTCAGGATTTTGTGTATCGCGACTTTGAAGTTGAGTCATGTTAACACATCTGAAGTGCGAAACTCTGAAATCAGAAATCGCGAAGCTATTATTCGATTTTCTAATTGGACTTTAGTTTCTTTTTAAGTATTCATTACTTCATTTGTTTGGTCAATTAACTTCATTTTAAAAAATCCGATAGGTCATTCCCGGAAAGATACATCCGAGATTAAGGGGTATACATGTGTGGTGACTTGGATATTTTGAACGCTTTTCATATATCAGGACTTTGGAAGTGAGGCATGTTGAAATGCCTAAACTGTTGGAAGATTGGTTGTTGTCAATGATGTCAACCCTAGTCATTGGTTTTGGACTTCAAGATTGATGAAGGTATTTGGACATGAAGGACAATGTACATGCATAAAAAAAACCCATGGAAGGATATTATACATCATTTTTTTTTCGGTGGTAGGTGGAACGTCATGTGGATCCTCATGGTTGAGGAGAAATCAATTTTTGAAGAAGAAGGAAGTACATGTAGGCCCAAAAGATAATTAAAGAAAAGAATTACAAAATAAGAAAGTGTCAGTTCAGCCCTAATGTTAAAAGGAAGTGACATAAATGGTATAAATACGTATCATTATACACTTATTTGATACACAATTCGAATTTCAGAGGAAATCAAAAGTAAAGAAGGTTGGATTTCAAGGGAGGATGAAGTATTTTGGTGATGTGTTCTAAGGTATGTTATTTACAGGTCATCTTACCATTTTCTCTATAAATTTTTTCTAGAATGATTCATATGGTGACATTGCTATTGTATTGAGAATACATATCCAGGTACTTGTGGTAAAAATTTTAGATCTTGATTCACTATAATTATGGAGATACACTCTGTGGAAGATAGGGTTTTTGACCAGTCCTGAAGCTTGTCAATAAAAAGGTGTTCCGGGTAAAACAGTCATAACTTCTTCATAGAGAATCCAAATGAAGTGGGACAAATTTCATTGGAAAGAGTACGGACTTTATTTTCTTTTGTGTGAATTTCAGATTTTGATGTTAAATATTGAGCGCAAGGAATTCTGTACAAGTTCGCTCTTATGAATAAACCATAATTGAACAAGGTCTACCATTCTCTCTATAAATTATTTTTGGGGAGGATTCAAGGAGTGAAACTTGAAGAAGTTGTAGAGAGTAAATTGAGTAATATTATCTACAGTATCAGAGTATTCCAAGAATTGAAGAATTGCAGAAATTGAAGAAGTCTCAGGAAGCATTATCAGGCTCTATGTGATGATTGGTTGATGGTGATGATCTAATGTAAAATTTATTTATCTCTCATATATTCTTGGGTGGAAGGAAGGGGCAAGGATGGAAATTTCAACCCTCTCTTGATATTGGAGGATTTTATCTTCCTCTGGGAGGCTTATCCCTTCGTTTACATTTGGAAGTTGTAGCTACCTTTGGAAGTGATTACTTCCCTTGAATAATAACTATTGATTATTTCTCATATATTGTGCATGGTGTATTGTGGTGTATTGGTGTAACTCTTATACTATTGTTCATTGTTCATTGGATATAATTGAGTGGCTTAAGTATAAGTTTAAATTTTTTTAAATTGTACATGATACTAATTCACCCCCCTCTTAGTATCAACATGAACTACTAAACTCTGAAACTTGAAATTGTGAAGTATTCTATAGAGATTTGAATCTTTAACGACTAGGCAGCTCCATAAATTATAAGAGATCAGGATCATTTGATTCGATGGAATATTTCATCAATGGAGAGAATCCATCGCACATTATTTTACTTTAAATGGAAACATATTTTATTTAAAGACTAAAGTTCAGAAATTTATATGTGTTCCAACATAAGCTCCATCTAGGGATCGCGTCTCCCTGCAAGACATAGAAGAACACTAGACCAAGTTCCTTTATTGGGTAAATGGAGTCATTATTGCATTTCTGTGAAACATATTCTGAAAAAGGACACATAGAAGGACTTTAGACTTCATCCATATCTCTAAAATCTTTCAAAACTTAATCATTCACCGATATCGAGCTTAGGCTTATTACTGGATTCCTTTTCTTAAAACTAATTTCGGATTTTCTCAAGATAATCAAAACAACCTTAACCAATATATCCGACTCTGTTCGATGTTTTTTGCATCAAGGAAAAGTAATTTTAATTTTTTAGTCATAGAGTCCCGTGTTGGCTTAGAATGTAGATCTAGTCAGAAGCCAACTAGTTACCAGAGTGCATTATAACACATATATAATAGCCTTGTAGATATCATAGACATTTCTTCACTGCCAACGAGCTTGTTCAGTACCCCAATGAAGTTATCTAATTCCCATATTGATTTTCCTTTCACCACTTCAATTAGTAATTTTGCATTTAAATGATGAGATGAGGGCAATCATTTAATGAATTTCCTTTCATCATCTCTTTTTTGGACTATATGGGGGAAATCATTTTATGAATTTACTTTAACCATATTTCTTACATTTTTAAAACATGAAGTGGGGGAAATCAATTTGTATATAATATACAAGGGATAATATCTATTTATAATTTAGCAACAAAGGTCTGTCAACTCGCTTTGATTACTCTGGACTAATCCTCTTCTGACCTTCAAAACACCTTCTCCTATAGGGAATTTTTCATGGGGAGATTTTATTTTCCAAGGGCTTTCCTTGAGAGAAACTAATCAGTTTAAATCTATTAGAAGGGATAAAATAGTCAAGATTATCTTAGAAATACTCTATTTCATTTAAAGTGAGAGGAATCATAAGGATTTTTTGCCTACTCTCATTTTGAAGACTTGTTTCTGAGTTAGTGTGAAATATTTTTCCTCTATAAAGACCATGGAAAGGTATTGAGAATCACAGGAAAATATGACTTGAGGATGATTAGGAAAATCAGAATGAGAATTCAGATGTTCTGTGGTGAATACGATCACACCTACGCATGATTTTTTATCGATTCTCGAATTTTTCTTTAAGGTCTTTTTATTGCTTATTTTCTTATTATGAATTTTAAATCATTTTTTGAATTTAGTTTTATTTTATTTAGAGAAAACTCTTTAGAATTAAACCATAATTTTATATTCCTATGGTTTTAGATTACGTGACAATATCTATACACATGAGACTTCTTTCATACTCAGTGATAACCCCTTGAAAATTTAACTTGAGTCAGTAAGGTAGAAGCTCATACCTCATATTTTCAACCAAGTAAACCATTTATTTGTCACATGTTTCGAGACAAAACCCATTTTATTAAAAGTGAGTGTTGATTTTTGATACATCCTATCTCTCGACTATTAGCAGGTATCCTGCCTGAAAATAAACATGAGAAATGTCAAGAACTTCTGCAGACCAGAACTCTATGTGTTACCTATTTTTATATTTTTCTTTATATGTAATCAACAAACATGGTTTTATTTATAGTGAAAGAAAACACTTACCGAAGAAATGAATAATTGCAAACAAAATATGAAAATCAAACCGGTATGTACAATGAGAGTTTGGAATATGATTACTACATGAAGTGTTTCAGGAAGCCCCCATTGATAGGGGCGTTAAGGATTTTCTTGTTGATACTGATAGGGGGGTGAATCAGTATCAAGTAAAATTTAAAACCTTTTTCAACTTATACTTAAACCATTCAATTATATCCAATGAGAAATGAGCAATAGTATAAGAGTTACACCAATACACCATAATACACCATGCACAATATATGAGAAATAATCAATAGTTATTGTTCAAGGGAAGTAATGACTTTCAAAGGTAGCTACAACTTCCAAATGTAAA
>SNQJ01S0101735.1:35542-66069 GCA_010110895.2 Picea sitchensis
TTCAATTCTTGGAGTACTTTGATCCTGTAGATAATATTACTCAATCTATTATTTGAAACTCCTCCAATTTTCACTCCTTGAATCCTCCCCAAAAAGAGGTTATAGAAAGAATGGTAGACTTTATTCAATTCTGGTCTATTCAGAAGACCCATCTTATACAACATGCCCCGCTCTCAATATTTAACATCCGATTCTGAAACTCACACAAAAGAAACTAAAATTCGTGCTCTTGCCAATGGAAGTGGTCCCACTTCATTTGGATTATGTATGAATAATTTATGTTTGTTTTACCCGGAACACCTGTTTATTGACTATCTTCAGGACTGGTCACAAACCCTATCTTCCACAGAGTATATATCCATAATTATAGCGAATCAAGAGATGAAATTTTTACCAAAGGTACCTTGATATGTCTTCTCAATACCATAGCGGTTTCACTATATGAATCGTACTAGAAAAAAATTTATAGCAAAAAGGGTAAGATGAACTGAAAATAACATACCTTAGAACACATCACCAAAAGACTTCATCCTGCCTTAAAATCCAGCCTTCTTTTACTTCTTATTTTCTCTGAAATTCGACTTGTATCAAAATGACTGTATAATGATTTTTATTTATACCATTTATGACACTTCATTTTAACATTAGGGCTGACCTGACACTTTCTTATTTTGTAATTATTTTCTTTAATTATCTTCAGGGCCTACATGTACTTCCATCTTCAATTCACTTTGTCATCTTCAAAAATTCATTTCTCCTCAACCATGAGGATCCACGTGGCCTTCCACATACCATCGGAAACAACATGATGTATACTATCCATTCATGGGTGTTGTATATGCATGTGCATTGTACCTCATATCCAAATACCTTTATCAATCTTGCGGTCCAAAACCCATGACTAGGGTTGACATCAATGACAACAACCAATCTTCCAACATTTCCTGTCAAGGTTTTATAATAGAAATGAATTATTTTCCTCTGAATCAATGATCTTGAAAGGTTCAGACCATATGTGATCAAACTTGTCGTTCTTTGCAACATCTTCCTTTATAGCATCCCATTTCAACACTAGGTCACCAAGGAGGTACTCTCTATATTTAGATTTTTTATCGAACAAGGCTTTCATGTTGTCTTGATATTTCTGAAGTTTCTCATCCACTTCAGCCTTATTTTGTTGTACTTCAATCAACTGGTTTATCCTTTTGGTAACATCGTTAGGCTCCTCCTTCGAGTCTTTCCAGAGTTTCATTATGGGCATAGCAAGATTTATAGGGAGGCCACATCGATTCCATACACCATTTGGAAAGGGGACATTCCAATTGATTTCTTAGTGTCGATTCTATTTTCCCACAAAGCGTATTTCAAATGATTTTGCCAGGCTTTCTTATTTTCACTCGACACTTTTTTAATTATGGTGATTAGACTCTTATTTGATGATTCGACTAGTCCATTGCCTTGAGGATAGTAGGTCATGGAATGTCCTAGTACAATGTTGTACTTTTGACAAAAACTTACCATAGCCATGGATTTGAAATCTTGGGCATTATCAGTAACTATCTTCTGAGGACAGCCAAATCTTGATAAAATTTTCTCTTCTACGAAACTGATCACCACTACGTCTGTGGAATTTTGTGATGGAATGGCCTCTACCCATTTAGTGAAATAGTCAGTAGCGGTCAAAATCCACTTATGTTGTGCACTTGAATGTGGGTGGATTTCACTGATGAAATCTAGACCCTATTGTTGAAATGAATCTTATGTTTTGATTGGGACTAAGGGTAATGCAGGAATTTTTTTTTGCCTGAGAATAGTTGATATGGGTTATAGGATCTAACTTTAGTATTCAGGTCAGTAAAACATTTAGGCCAATAGTATCCAACTCTTGTTATTTTATAGGCCATATCTCTCCAGTCGTGATGCCCTCCACACACTCCTTTATGAAACTTGTTTATAACATTCTATGTTTCAGCTTCTATTAGACATCTTAGCAAAAAAACCAGGGGATCCTTCCAATACAATTGATTATCAATAATATAGTATTTTACCGCATGCAGTTTTAGCGTCCTCGCCTTGTAAGGATTCATATCACTAGGACACTAAAGAGTCAAGATATGTGAAAGTATGTTTATATACCAAGCTAAAGAGGATAACTTTTCTTGAATATGAGTTTTAGGAGTCTCCACATCAAACTCTTCTATATCTGGAAGTTCTCCGTATTCTTGAAGATGATTTATCTCAAGTGCTCTGAAATTTGATTCAGTTAATATCTTAGACAGACCCTAACCCTTGACGAGTTTCTTGAGTTTTACCTCAAGGTCGAATTCCTGAATCTTGGTGAGCCATCAGCCTCTCCTACCATCGCTATCAGGCTAAACCAATATATCTTTAACGAAACTGGTGGGTACATAGGCAAATACTTTAGAATGCATCACGTAGGTCCTAAAATATTTTAGGGCCTTCACCATTGTGTATGCATTTTTTTCCAGTATATCATATTTCAACTCCACGTCTCTGAGGCGTTTACTGAAGAATGTTATCGGTTGTTTGAAGCCTTCATCGTTATTTTGTAAGAGTATAGATGCAATCATGTGTTCATATGTGAATGAGAAGATCAGGAATTCCTTCAAGTAATCTAGACTGGCCAACACGAGTGCTTCACTTATAACTTTATTGATGCATTCAAAAGATGATTTATCTTCACTTTTCCATTTGACCTCGCTGTCCTTTTTTAGCATATCTATAATCAACTTAACAATTTCAGCGAAGCTTGGAATAAATCTTGTTAAAAAAATTATTTTTCCTAAAAAAGATTAGATTTCTTTTTTGTTAATAGGAATACTTATTGTATCTATAGCTTCAACCCTTTTCGAGTCAATTTTAATTCCATCTCTAGATACTATATGGCCCAAGAGTTTACCTTCCTGCATTGAAAAATGATATTTCTTGGGATTTAGAGACAAACTAAATTTTTGACATTTCTCAAAAGTCTGTTTGAGGTGTACTACATGCTTTGCATCAGATTTAAAAACACGGTTAAATCGTTGAGATAAATGAAAACACATTTATCTCTTTCTCCGACGAAGGAGATGTCTATTGATCACTATAAAGTGGCTCCTGCATTCATCAGACCAAATGGAATTTTATCGTACATGAAAGTACCCAATGGGGTAGTGAACGCGGCTTTTTCTTTATCGTCTTCATGGACTGCAATTTGATTGTAACCTAAAAATCCATCAATCATAGACATTCTATTAGCTTCGACCACTTTTTATAAACATGATCCATTTTAGGTAGTGGATAATTATCTTTAAGGGATGATCTATTTAAGTTCCTGAAATCCACACAAAGTTTGATTTCATCATTTTTCTTCCTGACCGGGACTAAATTGGCTACTCACTCAGAATATTTGAGTGGAACAATTATTTTTTTGTTCAAAAGATTATTTACCTCCCTTTCTATCACAAGAAGCAATATAGGATTTATTTTTTTGAGATTTTGTCTTAAAGGTTTGACACCTTGCTTTAAAGGGATTTTATGTTCAATAACAGTGGTATCAGAAGTTCTCAATTCATCATAAGACCAAGAGAAGACATCCTTATATTGCTTGAGTATATTTGTGTATTTTCTTTTCATTTTAGGTGGAAGTATTTATATGTTTTTACTATCTTAGGAGTTTCCTTGGTACCTATATTACAATATTCAGCCTCTTCAGGTTGAGGCTGCAAAGTAGAATTCAGGGGAATATCGTCACGATCGAATAATATTTATAGAGAAATCAAATCTTTAGGGATCCAATTGTTTTTTAGCACCAACATGTGGTGATTAGTGATTTTATCCTGGAATTCCTGAGGATCTTCAGCTTCCTGCATGACCCAAGCAGGGTCATTCTGATTTTCCTGATCAATATGTGTTTGAGAAAATTCATTGACCATTTCTAAAAATTCCTTGATCTTCTCATCATCATCAAATGCCTACCAGTATTGAACATTATTCGATAATGAGGGTTTGTGCCTCATTTCTATAAGGTACTTCAACTTCAAAACTGTAGGTGGCATGTAATTCACAACCGCTTTCTCTAGGGAGTCGACATGTTGATTTTCTTCCCTGAGAATATGATGGATATTAAATGATGAGAAAAAAATTTCTATCAAATCCCAGGCATAGTTCCTGTATGACCTTAAACTTGGGTGATTGGCCTGATACTGTTGCCTAATCTATTTTACAATCAATTCTGCATCATCGTAAACAATCAAATTTTCAATTTTCAACTTTCTGGCAGCCTCTAATCCTAAGACAAGAGCCTCGTATTCACATACGTTATTATTATAGTCAATATACCATTGAATATATATGATAAAGGAATAATAAATTCATCACAGAGTGCCACAAACAACACCCCAACTCCTGCTCCTTCCCACAATGAAGCACCATCAAAATACATCTTCCAAACTCCTACACTATTTACATTTTTGTTTGTTTTTTCTATTTTTTCTTTTTTGTTTTATTTTTTTGTACAACTCTCTTCTATACAACTTTCTTCTATACATTCATCAAAACCATCATCAATTGATAATATATAGTTTCCTAAATCCTAATCTATGACATATACAGGGTAATTATTTCGGTTCTGCGGGTCACTTACAGTATATGCCAACCTTGTCTCTCTGTATACATGGGTGAACTGCCCACCGAAAATTGGGATCATAGCATACGTCATATCCAATTGAAGAAATCCTCCCAGCTTGGCACCCCAAGACCTTGATAACAACATTCCATAATTCGCAGGAACATAAACAACGACTACATCCATGAGAATGCTTTTCACAGGAATATGTGCAAGATTAACTACCAAGTCTTTAATCATACCAAGACATTTAACTTTCCTTGAATCGAAAGAATAAATATCTAGGTATGGTCTAGTAACTACAAGACCCATTTTTTTTATAATAACTTTGGGCATTAAGTTATGGGAGGCTCCAGAATCCAACATACAGTTATGTAATAGGTGATCATGGACAGACAACGTAATATAAAAAGGAGCGACACGATCTTTGGCATTTTCAATATGCGGACCAAACATTATAGTTGGACTATCATATTATAAATTGATGGTATCTGCATGACATTCAACATCTGATAAATTTATCATCTTGGCAATTTGTTTTCTATACGTCGCATTTTTAGCCAATTCAACCAGAGGTACCGAAATTTTGATTTTATTAATTTTGATTTCTGGATTTAAACTTCCAATCGTCTTTTCGGCCTCTCTGGTTGGGATATTTGTTTCTTTATTTTCTAGCCTATTAGTATATGTTTCTTTTGTTTTGGAAGTCTTTGATTTAGTCATTTATGTTTCAACTCGTTTAGTTTTAGCAGCTTGTGATTCAACTGTCTTTTTATTGGCAGCTTATGTTTCAGCAGATGGTTGAGCTTCCTTATTCATTTTGTTTCTTGACAAGATATTTTTCAGTGGATCATTTGTAAATTTTTATTTCTAGGCCTTAAATTATACTTATGTTTCAATTCGACCATTATAGTGTCGGAGATTCCTTGATATTCAAAATATCCTAGATTATTTATGTTCTCCTCATTTCCAAACAGGGGTTCTTGGTCCAAAGATCTTTCGTAATCATGTCTGGTCAGGTGATTTTATTGATCATTATAACTGAGGTTATCTATATCTTCATCAAACCCCTCAAAGCCTTGTGTATCATCACTTTGCATAAAGTTTTCTTTTTTAAAAGGTGCTTTGATTTTCTGATCCTCATTTTTTACTGGCCTCTGTAGGGTCTGTGGATTGGGATTCCTTTTTAAGTCTCTCCTAGAAAAAGGATCATGCTTACCTTGGTCTAATAACATTTTGGAGATCTTGATGGAAAAATATTTTATTATTTTAGCCATGTCATCCATTTTATCTTCCGCGGACTTCCCAGATCCAGAGGGTCCTGCATGTTCTTTGAATCGTCTGGTCTCTTTATTTCCTGTTTCGATTTTATATTTTAACTTTCCTGATTCCATCATATTCGATTTGATTTCTATATCAATGTCTTGCATTCTTGTGAGGTTGGAAGATATCCTTTCCCTCAGCAGTAGGGCAAAGTCAGGCTCAAAACACCCTGCAAAAGTCACTTTTCCTGCAGGTTGGGAAGGTTTAACCTCAACTATAATTTTATTATATAAATTATTAAATCTCTGAGTGAATTCGAGTACTGTTTCCAAATTTTTCTGTCTTAGATCTTAGAAATCGGTTAAATAATAAAGGTGATCTTTCCTCTCGCCCCATTGTCTCACAATGATGTTTTCTAACTCATCGTAAGTTCTTATGTAACCTACCGATAGCCCTGGGAACCAAGTTCTAACCTGTCCTTCGAAAGTTTGAACTAGGAGCCTTGAATAAACATCTTCGTGTTCAAGGCCAAGGATATCAGCGAATTGATAAAAAAAAATTATGTGTTCTATGGTTGTTAAGTCTCCTTCTCCTGTGAACTTTGGCAGGTTTTTCATGTATTTTTCGGGTAAATCATGAAGGGGAACCGAGATGACTAAAGGAGAATACCTAGCAGCTACTTTGGCAAAAATTCTAGGAGGTGGGGGTGGTATGTGACCACCTCCTCCTCCCCCTCTAGCACCAAGTCCTCCTCCACCTCCACGTCCGACACCACCTCCTTTGGCCGCAACCATTGATAATCCAGGGGAGGAAACTTGGAGAAGGTAGATATGATTTTCTAAAACTTGTAGGGAACTTTCGGCTACCTTGGGATGAATCGAAAGAGGTTCTGGAAATGAACTGTCAGGAGATAGAAAATCTTAAAAAGGGGGAAAAGGGAAGTGAGGGCTAGGTTCTTTTTATTTGCGGGATATATAAACGGGAGAATTAAATGGAGTTGAATCAGAGTGTAAGATGTATTCTTCAAAGCTTCAGGAAGTTGGAACCTTTATTTCAGGGATTGTCGGGATATCATTAAGAGCAGGTATCGAGACGGGTCTTTTACATTTACTAGCAAAGGGGTCAGTCGAATCAGTCTTGACTTTTATCTCAGGTAGAACTAACTCAGGGTTTATGATTTTGGTTTTCAGTTTATCAGTTAATGTTTCTCCGAAATGGATTTGGGTGGAATCTTCTCATGGAGTTAGTTGTTCAAGTGAAACCTTAGCATTAGATTGTGTAGTTTTGGGTTGATAAACCTTACTTGTGGATGTAGAAGTCTGCTTGATGTATCACCTTGGTTTTAATAGTTTTTCAGGATTGGATACAGGTGTAGTCAGTTGGTCATCTGGATTTTTCCTGGTATTCTTTCTATCGAATGCTAGTTTTTCTAAAGTGGAGTCACCATGTGAAAAATAAAAATTATCCTTATAAATGTATTCAATATTTTTTCATTATCAAAGAGAGAAACTTACCATGTCATTCTCCCAGGGAAAAATAAATTTGTTTCTCTGTCCCCAACAATGGCGCCAAAATGATGTTGTTCTTGAGGTTAAACTCAAGGGCCAAAGAATAATGTCAGGCATCAAGAATTTAATGAATGTTTTAGAAGGTGTTTTTTCTTCCGTTGATTAGATAAGAGTAAATCCTCAAACTAAATTAATAACCGAACGGGAAAGAGGTTGTGTTTAGTCGTCTCAGTCGATTAATAAAATGAAGAGGTATGGGGGGAAACTTACAAAACTATTAAAAAAATAAGGTATCAATGAAACATAAATCTTACCTTTCTCACAGTAGAAGAAAATGTAAAATTCACCCTTGAAAGGACATAAGATACAATATCCAAGTAACTTCCATGTCTTGTATTTACTAATAGAAAATACAGAGGAAAAACTACTTTCTTATCAAATAATTGATAAAATGTGATTACAGTAAATGTTTTATTAAGTTGCAACCACTCACTTATCAAGGAGTAACAGAAAGAAAACTAGAAGTATGGAATACAAAGGGAGCACATAACTCAAACTGCACAAAATTTTGAATCCATGTCTGCACTTGTATTAATTCTCACAAAGGATGAGTTTTCTTAGTTACAATACGACAAGAAGAATCCCTTGTATAATATTCGAGATATGTATTTATACAAAAGGTTCTCAACCCTAAGAGGTTGGAATTCTCCTTATTTCTGGAATAATAAAAATTACAAAATGAGAAATTTGAAATGCTTCACTTGCATCTCCCCTGTCTCTTCACCATACTGGCATAGACGTTTTTTCCTTTGCATAATCCATCTTATAAAACAAGTGGTCTCTAATCATGACATGTGCATCATTTATTCCCAGACGTGCTCACTCTCCCTTACTTGACGCACTTAACGCATCTGCCCACGAATTGCACCACTAGCCTAGAGGGCTTTGTGGTATCATTTTCCTCAAAGGTATAAAACTTCCTTTCTATATGAGGTATCTTATATTCCACCCTCCTAGCTTCTAGAGATAGAGACTGCAGTCTTAAGCTAAGTTTGACTATCCATTTATTCATCAGAGTAAGGTCAACCTGCTACAATTGTAAAATTTCAACCCGGGCTTCTTCCATACTTGCTTTGAAATCAGATTCATTTTTTTCCATATCAATCTGTCCTAAGGCCTCAAAGATATTGTCTCTTCCTGCGTACAGTGAGTCTTTGTCAAGAGCATAGAATGGTTCTTCACAAGATCTTTTCACCTCCCTGGCTATTTTTTTACTTTCATCTATATTAGTCTCCCAGTTCTTAAGTATTATATCTCCTTGGGTTTGTTATGAGAGGAACAATATACTAGACCTGACAACTTCCTCCTTTGCTAATGACAGGACAGACTCTTGGAATTTCACTCTAGCTACAATTACCTCCTTTTCTTTTATGAAAATATTATATAAAGAACATTCTGCCAATCAATAATAGTCTTGAATGCCTTCTATTTTAGTCAAAAGGATTCACTGGGATGATCCCAGCTTTGCGTGTACCTCCAAATATTGGGCCTGGAAAGCTGATATATCCACTACGTTTTTTTTAGTCATGCTTATTTTTACCTGCAACTGTTTTACTAATTCCTTGCTTGCTTGTGAATTTCTCTGCATCTCATCAAGGCTCATCTTGAGCTGTTGAATTTCCTTCCTGTCATGGGCTCTAATCTGCTCAAAGCCTTTAGTCATCTTGCTCCTGACTCCTTGCTCTACAATATTTATTTTGTCCTACAACTGGCTCACCAACAGATCCTTCTTCTTCAACTTTTCCTTCAGGTTTCCCACTGAAAATGGGTTTGCAGTGGAAAAGGCTCCTAATGAATCTACTACGTTCGCAGAGAAATTTGTTTCTTCTTGGGCCTATCTATCGTATAGTATTCTATGCTTCTTAATAGGCACACCCTCCCTCTAATGTATTTTTCTTTTTACTACGAGCTTTCTCTTTTTGCTAAAGAAGATGTTGGAAGGGGGCATCTCTTCTACCGAAATAGGCGTGAGATCCTCTATGAATACCACTTCGGCACTAGGGTTTCCTCTACTTGACTATATTGGTGTGATATATTGAATGGGGCTACCAATCTCAGTGGATAGTTGTTTCCCGGCTGTATCAATAGTTGATTTACCTAGTGTGAATGGTGGTTGTTCTTTTCCCCTTTTTATTGAGTCTTCATCTTGAGATTTAGCTTGATCACTTGTTGGACTTGTCAACATGGTCTCCTCCATAGGAATCAAAACCTCAGTTTTCTCTAGATGCTCTTGAGCCTCCTGTCCACTAGAGCTCCCCGTTTAGGTGCTAAGGGTCTCAATTCTCTATGCAGCAGGAGGTGTTGGGGTTTCTACCTGCAATACTTTGGGAATGCCATTTCTTCAATGTTTCTAGAAGTTATAAAACTCGACCAATTTATCGGGAACCAGAGATTGAAATCGACTCAAGACCTCCTGATAGGACCTTTCTCCTAGGAATATTTCATCCTGAAGAGAATCTACATGTTCATATATTTTCAAATTGCAGAGAGCCATGTGATTACCTATGATCTTTTGCGGATTGTGCTTCTTGAATTCGATATTGACCAACTTGATTTATTCCAGGGCCGCGACCTCTACTTTTGAATGGAAAAAATAAAGCAGAGAAAACATACCAATTTTCACGAGAAAGACAAACCATACCCTTTTCTGTACTGCTTTCAACTCCTTAGTAATTCCCCCATGCACAATTTGATGTGCTACTTCGTGGCACGCCAATTTATCTGGTAAAAATTTAGGCAAAGCATGTGGAGGAACTAAATAACCGAAAACCCTAATATAGGAGAAATTCTCTTCAATGTACTAGTCAACTATCTTGCCCAGATTAGCCACTATTTTTTCAAAAACACTGGGAGGTGGGCAGCCATATATAGCGGTATGAATCGGGACCACCACCCAGTTGCAGATTTCTTAGAAAAAATATTTGGATTTATCTTCCCAGAGTTTTGAATGATAAACATGTATGGGCCTGACAATAGATGGAGTCTAGTTCCATCCCATCAAAGGGAAAGGTTTCAAAAAACGGATGACATCCATGATGTAAGATGGCATGAAAAATGGGGCAGGCTTCCCCTTGTCTTTTAGTGATTTATATTCTATAAGATCCCTAACCAAATTGTCTGACAAATCTTGGCCCAATCAAAAGAATACCCGTCTTCTACTGTCTTCATAATAGGCACCCATGACAACAAGAAATGGGTTGTGTTCTCCCTCCCATAGAGTGTACACATCATCATTACTATATACATCATGTGAGGCTCAAGTGAAGAAACTGTGTACATGCCATGGGAGTCGGCTTTGAACTTCTCAGGGCGAGAGCACCAATCCCTAATTAAGTCGAGAAGGTTTCTTCCATATTGGGTGCATTCCTTCTTGTCAAAGTCCCTTAGGAAGTTGGCATTGTAAATTAAATTGGGTGTTGGAGAAAATTTTTACATTACCTGTAAATGGTCTGGCTAGGAAGAACCAACTACGGCCTTTTGTGAATTGAAGATGGTCCTGGTTGGAATATAAACGTTTTCCAGAGCCCAGCCAATCATATCGTTGTAAGGCAGGAGATTAGGCCTTGTTGCTATCTTATGTAGCTTTGATTGGGAAACAATTGTGTATTTGGTAGCCAGGGTATCTGTCTCCTCGTCACCTGAATCATCTGGTAAGTTGACCAATTCATGTTGTAGAATATTGAATACCTGCGTTCAGGATTTAATGGTGTCTATGATTCAAGGCGAAGTGTCGAAAAAGTCATATGTTTTCTGGCTCAAACTTTCACCGATCCCTTTAACTATCTTTCACGGAGCCATGATAGTAAAACCCAACACTGTGTTACCTATCACAAAAAATTCACAAACTTATTATCTCACTAAGATTTTCGTTCTGTGAAGACGCAAATAGAGTTCAAACTTCAATATATTTTTCTTCTTAAGAGTATCAATTTACGCATACCTTCACTAACAATGTATTTACTTTCCTTAATGGAAACGATTTATGTGGGTTTTCAAGATCTTATTCGAAATGATTGTCGTATGTCAATTATTAATGCCATTAACATCTAGCGGTTCATGATCGGGAAAGAATAGATGAAATTTGAATTTATCCGTGTTATGATTCAGCGAAATATTAATCACGAGATGATTGTCATTAATGCATTAGTTAATCACACTTATCGTTAAGTAAATTTCAGAATTTTGGATCTCGGGATATCCTATAACAGTTCATGATACGACTTATGAAATGCGAAATCGGGATGTGATTAATTAATTCTAATCATGTTTAACCCTTTTAAATAATCGTGATTAACCTCAAAAATTTTGGGGTTTCATATCTCGGGGTATTGATAGTCTCTCGAGGCAGAATCCCCGAAACATGAAATCACGATGTAAGTAGTTAATCGTTAATCATTTTTAATACTTAATTAACCTAGCTTAAATACTAAGACATTTCAGGATTTCCCGTATCGGGACTTTGAAGGTGAGGCATGTTAACACATCTGAAGAACAAAACTCTGAAGTCCGAAATAGTGAAGCTATTAATCGATTTTCTAATTGGACTTTTGTTTCTTTTTATGTGTTCATTACTTCATTCGTTTGGTCAATTAACTTCATTTAAAAAATCTGATAGGTCATTTCTGGAAAGACACGTCCGAGATTAAGGGGTATATGTGTGTGGTAACTTAGATCTTTTGAACTCTTTTCACATATCGGGACTTTGGAAGTGAGGCATGTTGAAATGCCTGAACTACGAAACTCTGAAACTCGAAATTGTGAAGTATTCTATAGATATTTGACTCTTTAAAGAGTAGGTGGCTCCATAAATTCTAAGAGATTAGGATTGTTTGATTCGATGTAATATTTCATAAATGACGAGAATCCAATGCACGTTATTTTATTTTAAATGGAAACATAGTTTATTTAAAGACTAAAGTTCAGAAATTTATGTGTTCCAACAAATAGTCTAGGAGAGGGTTTCTTGATGGCCTGAGTTTCCAGGTTTGTTGTATTTGTATTTTATCCTTAGTAGGCCATTTTCCTAGTAAGGGATCCCTTGTAATATTGGAGTCATTATTAATGAAAATATTATTTCGAGGGAAGAATTTATGTGTGTTGTGTGAAGTTTGGTTTCCAACTTTTTATTTCGCTATTTTTATTTTTGGACAGTATATTTTATTCTGTGTGTTGTAATTTATTTTTCAACAAGGAAAACCACAAGGTAGTAAAGTATCTAGGTGTTGGGTATAATGATATTTTTCAACATATTGTGGGTGGGAAGTTCCCGTGGTACTTGAGGTAGACATCAAACCTCTATTTTATTTCCTCTAGAGGATTCTTTTTTTCATGAGGGTACTTGCATCAGTAAAGGATATTATGTGTGGGTTACCATAACTATCTCTTAAAACTTCACTATATAGGTCTTGGTGACTTGACATCCCCCAAGGATTGGTTTTTTGAAGGCCCCCTTTATCCATTGGTTTTCTTATTGATAGATTAGATTTTCTAGGGGTGTGCTCTCTATCTAGTTGGAAATGGGATAATTTTTTTTCTCCTTTGATTAAAACACACTTTTCACTGTGGTTGAATAATTTATTTATTAGTATCATAGACTCTTTATTCATATAGGTGAATAGAAATTTTGGTTATTTGTTCTCCGTTTTAGTAAACTGCATATGATGTCAAGAATTAGGGGGTCATCTAACAGAGGAGGACCCACCTCTACATCTCGAAATTTCATGGGGTGAGTCACAATGACCACCTCCTTGCCACCACTTAGTGGGATAGGTACTCCCTTATCTATTCCTTTGACATCTAGTTATCAAATTTAGGGTATGCCCATGTCACATCATTTCCTTCCATTGTGGGAAAATTTTAGGGGCTATATATTTCCCATGGGATAATTTTCCATGATTTTTCCAAAAACAATATTTTCCCATTTCCATTTTTTTAAAAGTGATTTTCCCAAATTCTGTAGGATAAAATTATTTTACCTTAAAAATAGCCCAAAATTTTATAGAAAATATATAAAAACCTTAGAAATTTGAATATTTTTTAAAAAATATCACCAAACATTTTATAGTTTTCATATTAAGGACTAGTAAGATTCGCCAATATTTTTGCATTCTCAGATAAATTTCCATCCTTCAAATTATCCCTGCTTCCACTAGCATAGCCAATGGTATTATGCATGTTATGTCTACATCAATGCCCACATATGGATTTGTATTTGGTTAGGGGGAAAGGCCTTGATTATACTATTGGAAGGGGTCCTCATTTATTTATGGTAACTCTATTGGTGGTTGACGCAGACCGCACCCTCTGCATCAACAAAGGCCCCTGCACTGACCTCCCGGTCTTAAGGATCATTATAATTCTAACCTCTGAGCCGGAGTGGCTCCTCTGATTCTCCACTGGAATCCCCTTCAGATAATTGGCCCACAAGTCTTTTCTGCTCCTCGCGACTTCTAGGCCCGGTCACTGTTCTCTTTACGACAGAAGAATAGAAAATTGGGTTTCGGGGTTTTCAAACTCCCGATGTCATGACCCTTTGGTTCCTGATCTCCCGACTCTCTGAATCCTGATATGACGTCACTAGGATTCCCTTCCACCATAAACACAATCAACGGCCATGATCAGTCGCTAAAATCAACAACTCCATATCTCCCTCGGGGTTTCGTGACTTCAATTGCCGAAGTGCTTTTACCTCCACTCTCCTCGATCTCTCGAAAGCCGATTCTCCGATATGACTCCTCTCCGGGACTTTCTCCGAAAGTCGAGATCGATGCCACACGTCCTCAAGGATGGACGGTCCTCGCCACTTCGAGGTTTTCACCATGGAAATTCCTGATACCTTGCTATGGAGAGGTGACGTCAACAAGGTCCCATACGGGACTCTCTTTCCTTTCGAAAAATCAGACTTTGCGATTCCGAAATGCAAGTCCTCCTTGTCTCCCTGACTCGCGAAATGCTGATCCCCAACATCCCTCAGATTTCTGACACACGTTCCAAGTGGATGGACGGTTCAGATCAACCCTCGGGTTTCACCAATTATATAAACCCAATCCACTTACCTATGTGAGTCCCGATGACTGAAATGTCGATGGGGATTCCGATCTCGTCCACGTGTCCCAACTGATGGACGGCTCCGATCGTTTACGGGATTTCCAACATGGATTTTCCCGATCTCTTGCTCGCAGAACTTCCGATTTTGCGAATGCCGAAATCTCGATGGCCAAGCCTCGAGTCAGAAATTTCCTCCTTCCGTTCACAAAGCTTAAAATCCGTGCGACTCCTGATCAATCCAACGACTGGCAGGTATCTAGGTGAAGATCCTATGATCCACAATCTCCTAAGCTTGAACTTTGAATGCAACTAGAACCTCCTCGCTTCTCTGGCAGATCTGGGCTGGTGGGATTTCGCTAATCCTCCCCACATATTTCTGACCATCGGCCTCTTCCCTTTGATGATTTCTACGAATGATCTGAGTGTTCTTCCTCAACTTCTCCGCCACGCGCAAAATTACGACGCCTTCCTTAACACTTCCAGTTGCAACTTCTTTGCACTATCCTTAAATGTATTAGAAGGCCTTATCCCTCCTGAGATTTCTCCCAACTCAAAGTCTTGGAGAAGAGTCTCGCACGCACTCCTTGTGGCAACTCTCAGACACTTCCAAGTGCTGAATACCTTCGACTCTGTGCACTCCTACAACAACAGTCTCTCACACCTTACTCAGGTTCGCAACCCTAAGACTTTACTTTTCCTGCGCACTCCTTGCACGACTCCTATGCCCAACTGCACTTCTGCGGAAATGAGAACAAATGATACCTATCTGATCCCTCTATCAACGCACTCCTTGCGGACACTTCGACTGCACTCCTTGCAGGAATTCTTGCTCAGATAGAGAAACAATTGAAACTCATTCCCTCTTCCTTTCAGACTTCAACTTAGAACATGAAATCATATACACAGCATATCAAATAAAATGTATAACAGGAAGCAAACATTCGTGAGCATATCCTTCAACATCAATACACAGAGAACAACCACAAACCATGAATTTGAATCAACCTCTTTATATTAATCCAAATGTCTGTACATGGGTGTTCTTACACAGCTCTCTGAATGCTCTTGCTCTTCCTTCTCCAGAATAATGTTACAATGCACAATGAGGGTGTCTATATCCTGGTTCCCTCTTGCACTCTAAAACTGTTTAATCTAGAATTAAATTCTATCTACCTGCATTAACTACTTTAAATGCCTCCTACCTACTGAGGACGAGAGCTAAAGGATCAAGGTCCAATTACATTACACAAGTGCATCTCATCTTAATGGCTCATTTAAGATCGCGCAACAATTTCCATGGTGATTTCAAAATTTGTGTTGGCTTGTCCAGCTGTCCTTTTGGTTTTCGTGCTGGCTCGCTTGATGTGGGAGATGCTCCTGCATCATACTCCCTCACTTGAAAACTTTCATGGGCTCTTGTCCATGAGCTCCTGCATGGTCTGTCCATGATTCTGTATCTCCGCTTCATTCTCCCAGCTGGCATATTCAACTGGATGGTTCTTCCACTTGACCAGATACTCAAAATACTGCTTTCGCCTAGTCCTTTTTCTTACTCTCTTATCCAGTATGCACTCCATTTGTGGTTTTTCTGCAACTGGCATCTGCTCTTTCCACTGAACCTATGACTGTTCATCACTTGTTCCTGCTTCCTCAGCTTTGTATGGGTACAAATATGAGACATTGAATATCGAAGAAATTTCGATCCCATCGGGTAATTCAATCTCATAAGCATTTGCCCCAGTTTTCTTCAAGACCCTGCATGGCCCGATTTTCTTCATCTTCAGCTTATTATATGTTCCTCTCGGGAACCTTTATTTTCTCAAATGTGCCAGAACCAGATCACCAACCTCAAACTGAAGTTGTCTTCTATGTTGGTCTGCTCTTCGCTTATACGCCTGACTTGATTCTAGCAATCGTTCCTTCACCTAGCTGTGAAGTTCCTTCATCGCCTCTGCGAATTCCTCTGCACTAGCCCTCCTAGTCGCAGTCTATTCTGAATCCCTCAGTTCAGAAATTCCTCTCGGCTACATGCCATAAACAACCTGAAATGGACTTTGCCCTGTGCTCCTGTTGACTGAGTCATTATAAGCAAACTCTGCCTGTGGTAATATGTTGTCCCACTGGATGTGGTGTTCCGTCACCAGGCTCCTCAGCAAGTCTCCCAGACTTCTGTTCACTACTTCTGTCTGTCCATCCATCTGAGGATGATAAGCTGAACTAAATGCCAAGTTAGTTACCAACTTCTTCCATAAGTTCCTCCAAAAATGCCCTATGAATTTGGTGTCTCGATCTGAAACTATACTCCTCGGCAACCCGTGAAGTCGAATGACCTCTTTGAAAAACAGGCTCACAATATGAGTTGTATCACTGGTTTTCTGACATGGGATGAAGTGTGCCATCTTGGAAAATCTATCCACCACCACAAAGATTGAATCACAACCTCTTTGTATTCTTGGCAACCCCAATACAAAATCCATGCTAATTGCATCCCACGGCCTCTCCGGTACATATATTATTTTAGGGGCTAAAATTCGCTCATGGTCTAATTTTACATGGTTTTTCCAAAAACGAGATTCGCTATTTTAAAAATGATTCGCCCAAATTCTATAGGATAAAATCATTTTACCTTAAAAATCGCCAAAATTTTATAAAAACTATATAAAATCCTTAGAAATTTGGATATTTTTACAAAAATATCGCCAAACATTTATAGTTGACATATGAAGGATTAGTAAGATTCGCCAAGGTTTCTATATTTTAAAATAAATTTCCATCCTTAAAATCATCCCTGCTCCGGTATGGGCAATGGTTGATAGAATCCTGCATTATGTCTCTTCACCTTCGAATGCTGACAAATTCTACACCTATCCACAAATATTTTGACGTCTACTCGCATTCTCGGCCAAAAATATGACTCGTTCAACTTTGCAAACATCTTGTCATGGCCAAAGTGCCCTGCCAATCCATTGTGTTTTTCCTTCAGCAAATTCTCCCTCATGGAGCGTTTTGGAATACACAGTTGATTACCTCTAAACAGTAATCCTTCCTGGATCATATACTCTATCCACGGGCTTCTGTCTCTGATAATTTGGTTCTCAGCTGCTTCATACGCCTCCTTAAAATCCTGATCATCAGCGTACATGTTCCTGAGACCATCAAAACCCAATGTTTTGACTTTGAACTCCTGCAACAACAAACACTTCCTGCTCAAAGCATCAACAACTTTGTTAGTAGTACCAGAAATATGTTTAATCACAAAAGTGAAATTTTTCATATATTCAACCCATTTGACATGTTTCTAATTCAACTTTTCCTGTTGAGTCACAAACTACAGTGCATGATTGTCACTGTACAATACAAACTCTTTCGGTATCAAGTAATGCCTCCATTTCTTCAGTGCATGTATGATAGCCTAAAATTCCTTATCATAAGTGGAATATTTCACTTTCGCTTCATTCAGCTTCTCGCTGAAGTATGCTATTGGCATGTCTTCTTGTCTCAAGATTGCCCCTATCGCAAATCCACTTGCATCGCATTTCACTTGAAATGTCTTTTGGAAATCCGACAACACCAGAATTGGTTGTTCCGTGATTTTCTCCTTCAACAGATTAAAACTCTTCTCAGCCTCTTATGTCCAGTGAAAAGAATTGTGTCTTTTCTTCACTGTGTCCATCATTGTTGCACTAATTCCACTGAAATTCCTGATGAACTTTCGGTAGAAACTAGCCAATCCATGAAAACTTCTCACCTCGAATACATTCTTCAGTGATGGCCAATTCTTGATTACCTCCACCTTATATGGATCCATCTTCAACTCATTTGCCAAAATAACAAACCCTAAGTAAATGAGCTCTGTCTTCATGAATGAGGATTTCTTCATGTTTATCAATAGCTTCTCCTACTGCAATTTTTGCATTATTGTAGCCAAATGCTTCAGATGCTCTGCCACTGTCTTACAATTTTTTTATGAACTCCCTCAGGACTTCGTTCATCAACCTCATGAAGGTACTTGGCGCATTTGTTAAGCCAAACGGCATAACAAGCCATTCATACAACCCCTCATTGGTTTTGAATGCGGCCTTCCATTCATCACCCTCTCTCATGCGAATCTGGTGATAACCGCTTTTCAAATCAATATTTGAAAAATACTTTGCTCCACTCAAGAAATCCATCAGATCATCCATCCTCGGCAATGGAAATCTGTACCTGATGGTTATCTTGTTAATGGATCTCGATTCAGTACACATCCTCCAGCCTCCGTCTTTCTTTGGACTGAGTACTGTTGGAACAACACATAGACTCAAGATTTCCCTGACTAATCCTTTGTCCAACAACTCATGGACTTTCCTTTTTACCTCTTCATTCTCTTGCAGCGTCAATCTGTACACGGCTTTATTTGGAAAACTAACTCCTGGTATGATATCAATGTGATGACTCACACTTCTGATCAGTGGCAACGAACGAGGTAATTCATCCACTACTATATCAGCGAACTCTTCCAATAGTTCCTGAACCTCCTCTGGTAAATCATCCACTCTTGTGCTGGTCAAAACAATTCTAGGCTTTCTAACCACAAAGAACTGTGGATCTTCCTTCTTCTTAACCTCTGTAAGAAGTTCCTTCCCACTCATAAGAAGAACTATGTTACTTACTTCCGGCTTCACCTCCTTATCCTTGATTGGAAGCAACATGTGTGTCCTCCCATTCTTCTCTAGGGTGTATGTGTTCATTCTCCCATCATGAATCACATTTCTATCATACTGCCATGGTCTACCCAGCAATAGATGACAAACATCCATAGGAATAACATCACATAAAATCTTATCATTATATCCTCCTATCTTGAATTCAACTAAACACTGCTTAGTGACATTTACCTGATGTCCCTTTTGTATCCATGAAACTCTATATGGACTCGGATGTTCAATCGTCTCCAGCTCCAGCTTTTCTACCATCTCCGTAGAAACGAGATTATTCATGCTACCGCTGTCCACAATGACCTTGCATACCCTGTCCTTGGTTTTTCAAGCAGTCCTAAAAAATCTATTCCTTTGGATTGAACTCTCCACCTCCTTCTCAGGTGTCAAAAGGACTTTTCGCATCATCAGCGATCTTCCACCTTCAGCATCTTTTGCCTCCACATCTCACCTTTGTGCTTCGGAGATGTGAGTTTCCCCAATCTCTTTCTTTTTCTCAGGACACTCATAAGACTTGTGCCCATTCTTTCCACACGTGAAGCATGTGATTACTCCACCTCTTCCTCTTCCTCTTCCTCAAGTACGAGGAAAAGTGTTACTTTCATCATAATCTCCTCTCTTCTCAGTATGTTTCCTTTACTATTCAGTATATTGTTGCCCTCACCGTGAGGTTCCAACTCTCTTTGTCCATGTCTGAGGTTTCTTCCAGTCCTCCTTAGGCTTCTGATATCTATCCTAGGCAACTGATTTTCTTCTGGGATGACTCCTTCCTTGGCCCCTCTGACTCTGCTTTCAACTTAGCATCTTCCACCGTCTGGATGGTCAACATACTCATCTCATCCTGAATCTCATACCTCAGGCCATTCATATACCTGGCTACTTTTTCATCATTTCTTTCAGGATGACCTGCCCTGATGTTCAGCCTGTAAAATTCTTCAGTATATTCCTTCACTGACATCAGCTTCTGTCTCAGGTTCTGCATTCTCCTGAACAGAGTAATCTGATAATCCCTGGGGATGAATTTTTCTTTCATCTTTGCAATCATCCTGTCCCAGCTCTTAATTTTCTGCTTTCCTTGGCAACGCCTATCCGCTTGTAGTTCATCCCACCACAATGCGGCATGTCCTTTTAATCTCATGATAGCATGCTTGACCTTCTTGTCTTCTTCGACATCTTCATAGTCAAAGTATGTGTCTAGAGCTCTAATCCAGTCTAGAAGCTCCTCTGCATCCAGATTTCCCTCATAAACTGGAATGTCCAGTTTTTCCTTTGCACCCATTCTTGCGACAGCTTTAAGCAAGCGCTCATTTGCTTCATATTCTGTTGTAACTTCTTCTTCTCCATGTCTAGCATCATCTTCATTTTTGGACTCACTGATATCTCTTACATCAACTGTGTGTTTTTGTCTTATCTCCACATCCACAAGTCTGGCGCGTATGTTATGTAAATCTCTTTCTACTTCTGGATTCTGCACCTGTCTAGCCCTTCCTCTGGATGTCTCCCTTTCCTCCTCTGGGTCAGGTGATTTTCTATCTCTTCTCCTCGGCAGCATGGTGAATCTCCCTTCAAAGAAGCTTTTCTAAGCTCTGATACCAAACTGACACAGACCGCACCCTCTGCCTCAGCAAAGGCCCCTGCGCTGACCTCTTGGTCTTAAGGATCGTTCTAATTCTAACCTCTGAGCTGGAGTGGTTGCTCTGATTCTCCATTGGAATCCCCTTCAGATAATTGGCCCACAGGTCTTTTCTGCTCCTCGCGACTTCTAGGCCCGATCACTGTTCTCTTTACAACAGAAGAATAGAAAATCGGGTTTCGGGGTTTTCAAACTCCCGATGTCATGACCCTTTGGTTCTCGATATCCTGACTCTCTGAACCCTGATATGACGTCACTAGGATGCCCTTCCGCCATAAACAAAATCAATGGCTGTGATCGATCGCTAAAATCAATGGCTCCAGATCTCCCTCGGGGTTTCGCGACATCAATTGCCGAAGTGCTTTTACCTCCACTCTCCCTGATCTCTCGAAAGCCGATTCTCTGATATGACTCCTCTCTGGGACTTTCTATGAAAGTCGAGATCGATGCCACGCGTCCTCAAGGATGGATGGTCCTCGCCACTTCATGGTTTTCACCGTGGAAATTACTGATACCTTGCTATGGAGAGGTGACTTCAATAGGGTCCCACATGGGACTCTCTTTCCTTTCGGAAAATCGGACTTCATGATTCTGAATTGCAAGTCCTCCTTGTCTCCCTGACTCACGAAATGTCGATCCCCGAATTCCCTTGGATTTTTGACACGCGTCCCAAGTGGATGGACGGTTCAGATCAACCCTCGGGTTTCACCAATTATATAAACCCAATCCACTTACCTATGTGAGTCCCGATGACTGAAATGCCGATGGGGCTTCCGATCTCGTCCACGTGCCCCAACTGATGGACGACTCTAATCGTTTATAGTATTTCCAACTTGGATTTTCCCGATCTCTTGCTCACAGAACTTTCGATTTCGCGAAAGACGAAATCCCGATGGCCACGCCTCGAGTCGGAACTTTCCTCCTTCCGTTAACGAAGCTTAAAATCCATGCGACTCCTGATCAATCCAACGGCTGGCGGGTATCTAGGTGAAGATCCTATGATCCACAATATCCTGAGCTTGAACTTCGGATGCAACCGTAACCTCCTCGCTTCTCTGGCAAATCTGACGATTGGCGGGATTTCGCTAATCCTCCCCACAGATTTCTGACCGTTGGCCTCTTCCCTTTGGTGATTTCTACGAATGATCTGAGTGTTCTTCCTCAACTTATCCGCCACACGCAAACTTACGACGCCTTCCTTAACACTTCCAATTGAAACTTCTTTGCACTATCCTTAAATGGATTAGAAGGCCTTATCCCTCTTGAGCTTTCTCCCAACTCAAAGTCTTGGAGAAGAGTCTCGCACGCACTCCTTGCGGCAACTCTCAGACACTTCCAAGTGTTGAATACCTTCGACTCTGCGCACTCCTGCAGCAACAGTCTCTCACACCTTACTCAGGTTCGCAACCCTGAGACTTTACTTTGCCTGCGCACTCCTTGCACGGCTCCTGTGCCCAACTGCACTTCTATGGAAATGAGAACAAATGCTACCTATCTGAGCCCTCTGTCAACGCACTCCTTGCAGGAATTCTTTCTCAGATAGAGAAACAATTGAAACTCATTCCCTCTTCCTTTCAAACTTCAACTTAGAACATGAAATCATATACACAGCATATCAAAGAAAATGTATAACAGGAAGCAAACATTCGTGAGCATATCATTCAACATCAATACATAGAGAACAACCAAAAACCATGAATTTGAATCAACCTCTTTCTATTAATCCAAATGTCTGTACATGGGTGTTCTTACACAGCTCTCTGCATGCTCTTACTCTTCCTTCTCTAGAATAATGTTACAATGCACAATGAGGGTGTCTATATCTCGGTTCCCTCTTGCGCTCTAAAACTGTCTAATCTAGAATTAAATTCTATCTACCTACATTAACTACTTTAAATTCCTCCTACCTACTAAGGATGAGAGCTAAAGGCTCAAGGCCCGATTACATTACACAAGTGTGTCTCATCTTAATGGCTCATTTAAGATCGCACAACAATTTCCAAGGTGATTACAAAATTTGTGTTGGCTTGTCCAGCTGTCCTTTTGGTTTTCGCGCTGGCTCACTTGACGTGGGAGATGCTCCTACATCAGTGGCTCAACAATACCAAATGTTGGCTTCCCATTTGGTTGGAATTTAAACACTGGATATGGTCATGCCCCTAGTGTTTTTAATAGTGTTGGGGGAAGCTATGTATTTGGGGGAAACAATGTCCCTGAGAGTAGTTATATGGGGGTGTCAGTGATTCCATGCACCACCAACAATCCCTTTGCACCAACCAAGGGAACCCTTCCCATAGGGACTCTTGTTCTTTTCCTTCCTATGCAAACATTGGTGCCCCTTTGATGACCATCTTGAATATTCCTAGATTGTTTACGAGGCTACCGATTTGGTTGATGTCCACTTTGAATGTGATAAATTCTCTTGAATCTTCTTTTCTAATGAAATCTATTCCTCCTCCATCTTCCTCTTTTGGTGCAAGTCCATATCCTAGTAACTAAAAGTCTAAAAGGAATAAAAAGAGGAAGAATAAGAAGAATCAAAGACAAAGGGAGAAGTCACTAGTCACTGCAAGTCATGTTGGAGACACTTCACCATCCATTACAAGTCATGCTAGAGACACATCACCAGTCACTACAAGTCATAGTGGAGACAAGAAACCAACCACTACAAGTCATGTTGGGGAAAAGAAACCAACAACTACAAGTCATGATGGGGGCATTGATATTTCTGAGAAATCTAGACAGGCAAGACGCAAGAGTAATTTCCCTTGTATAGTTTACAAGGGAAATCACCTTACGCATATATGTCCTCTTATTATAGAGATTAAAATGCATGGTCCATGTCTGAAGGATCTTCTACTCTAGGACCATCTTTGATTTTCTAGTAACATAGTCAACCATATATTGATGAAGTGGGCACACCGATGCAATCTTCATTCGATATCACTCCTATTTTGAAGAGTGGCGTGTCTATCACACATGTTTTCTTCACTTCCAATTCATAGCCTTATGAACAAGAGGGCAACCCACTCACCTTGAGAATGTTCCCTCCAAGTTTTAGGATTGTTTCCTTCGATTTGAATAGTGTTTTTGAGCCTCACATTTCTTCTTTTTCATCCTTCTAAATAAGGGTTAAATATTATTCAAAAGAAATATATCGATGTATAATATATGAAGGATCCTATGCAATCATTTTATCATCATCGACTTGGAAAGATTTAGGTTATCCCTAGTTTGTGTCATTCCCTAGTCAGTTGCTAGATTTTGATAGAATACTTAGTGAAGATTTTTGGATTCTTCATTGGTTTCCTATTACGTTTGGTGGGAATAGTGTTATGGTCGATATTGTAACATCCTCACTATAATCCTCAGTTTAATTAATGCATAATATAGATATGAGTATGGCTATGGCCAAGTGATGTAATATGCGGAATGTATTTTCTGAATTCTAATAAATATAATGTGATACAAGTTGTTGGAAATATGGATAGAGATGGGGGATGATTAATCCAAAATAGAGGGGTATGCCAAGGTAGTGTCTAAGAGGGGCCCAAAGGGGAAATGGTTTTTGGGAATTAATTCAAAACCATATTTCTGAATTCTATTATCTTTTGGCCCAGCCATCCATTCTATGTCTAACTAGTGTATGAGAGACAAATCATTGAATACTTATCAGAGGGTTGGGGTAGAAGTCAAATCCCATATTTATAGGAGAGCATGAGGGTGAAGTGCAATCAACATTGGGTTGAGTCAACAGTTAACTATATTGGGAAAATAGAGTAAATTCGTATGGGGAGAATATGAAAATTTCCACATTCAATATTGACATGAACAAGAAGGGAAGAGCAGGGAAAAATAGAATCATATCTATAGTAGGAAGTTTGGGTGAATTATTGAGCATTCTGGAGAATGTTTGGAGTGTTTTGGAGATGCAAATAGAAGATCTGGGTTGTGAGGCATGAAGAGTGAAATCTTGAGTGATTTTCACTATAACAACAAGTATTTGTTTTTGGTTGCCGGTAGTTCTCCTTCCAGTGAGTTCCCTTGAGTTTCCAACACATATATTCCCAGTTAATTGAGCCATAGATACCTTGATAAATTAATGGGATGTTCAATGAACTGGGAGTAGTGATTGAGTACATTCCTTGGGTTTTGAAGGTCAAGAGGAAGACAATTGGAGAAAATTCAGGGTAGATGTAGGACAATACCAGTGGGTTGTGAGATATTGATTTGTGAATTGAATGTGAGAGGAAACATTCTTTTGTGGATTCCTAGCCCCAACTCGGGGGTGACTTTCTATTGAGATCTAGAACATCAAGTCTATGGTTGGGTTGAACATCCTTCCCAAGAATCTACTTGCACAAACTCCCTTTTAAAGATAAGTGTTTATCTATTATCTGAGTTTTCTTATGAGTCTTATGGATGTGCATTTTACTCTGTGAATGAGAATGGTTGTATGTGCTATTGTAAATTATTTATTAATTGCATTTATGTTCATTTAGGATGTTGTACATGCATTCAATTGTGAGTATCATAATCTAGTTAATTATATGTATAAATGGTGGATGGTAAGCTAGAGGAAAATAAATTAGAAGAATTTTTTTTATTTTTATGTGTATTCCACATAGTAATGTTCCTTAGTTAAGATGGGGAACATTAAAGAATTGTATCAGAGCTTGGGGTTCAAACACTGAGTCTGTATGGGCTAGACTTAACATGCAAAATCCTGATTCACAGAAATAAATATCAGAGGACGTATGTAAAATTATTTGTTAAGATTACTCTAGTGAAATTGGAAAACATTCAAGAGCAATTTGAGGAAATTAAGATCAGGGAAGATATTTTCAAAAATAGGCATTTTTGAAAATTTGGGAAATTTTGGAAACTTTTGGGTGTCTTTTTGTACCATGATGTGGTAGCCACGTGGTGGGTGATGTGGATTTCCATGCTGGTAGGCCAGGGTGGTGAGGTTACTAGTAGAGGGACTATAGATAACACAAGTGGTATCAGAGAAAGGCGGTAAGTGGTATCACATTCTATAGAGAGAGGTTTTGAAATTTATATTGTCAATGCAAAACCAATGGGAAGGTGTGACATATACTGCTGAAAAACCACCATTGCATCACAAAGGGCTATTAACCATCGATAAATTTGGCACTGCAAAATTGATGTGTACCATTAATATTTTGATCATCCCTGCCATTGGATAGGGGAGCATGTGAGTTGTCATAACCAAAAGAAGGGCATCAGGTGGTAGTTCCATAATGGATGGCCATGGTGATAGGGTATAGAGTGTATGGTGGTGGGCCTAGGGCTGATGTGCCACATAAAGTGAAGTAGTATTGAGTAATACCATAAGAGATATCACATGGTAGAAATTATTTTTTTCCAGAAGCTGTTCGGTGATACAAATCCAATGGGAGGATGTGATCCAGGTGGAAATTGGTGGTCTCCCACCTATTTTACTGGATCGAAACATAGTTTCCATCTTGGAATTTTTTCTATAGTTTTCAAGGTCCCAAAATTTAGGGGTCATTTTCATTCCCTAAATGAAATTTGTTAATGTGGAAGCACCCAATAGATATTGAAGGATTGTATTGGGACATTCAATATCTGTACTCCTCAATTAGAACTTTCTGATGGGGTACTGAGTACCCTAAATAGATATTGTATGCAAATGTTACTCCCTCGGGAATTTGACGTATCAACTACCCCCATCTGGGCCCACAAACCTTTTATCGTTTGATATTATGGGGTTAGGATTTTAGATGTTTAGGGTTTTATCATTTATGCTTTATGTTAAAAAATCCTTTGGAGCCTCATTGTAATCATATTCTTATGAATGCACATAGCGATCACATCTCTTCTTAGAGATAAGCTACCACCATTCTAGAAAGTTCATTTCACTCTATATTTTCTTTTACAATCTCTCCATATTTCATTCTTTAATAGAAATTGAGTATTATTGTATCTCTATGTTTTTGTCTTATTTTTGTGTTTCATTTTGTTCCCTCATAAATTAGGATTAGTAGTATCAGAGTGGTCTTTTATTTATCTATTTCTTTGTGCATGTCCCTAACAAGATCAGAGTATAAAGAATTTGCACTCAAACTAGTTGATCCCTTGGAAAACTATCCTCGTTGACCCTGACGGTCATTCATGGTGAAGTAAAAGAGAAACGAGGGAGCATGCGATCCTCTTAAGTTGTTGGTTATGGAAGTACTTTCACAATAGAGGAATGAGATGATGGATAATTTTTCCCAAATCCTTTGATGGTTTCCAACAACAACAGATGCATCTTCTTCAAGAGACCACTTTGGAGGTGTCGCCCCCTTCAATTTACAAGTTAATTTTCATATCCCTATATTTGAAGGTCAGATAGATGAAAATATTGTGTAAAAATGGTTAACTCTACTAGAAGGCTATTTCTTTGTCCACAATTTTTCAAATAGGGAAAAGGTCACATTTGCATCCTTAAGGTGGTCTCCCATGTCAACCATTGGTGGGAGACTTACTATGAGAAAAACTCCACATAGGAGTTGGGAATATTTGTGGGTGAGCCCACTTGGAACTCTTTTATGAATGTTGTCAAGAAACAATATACATTGTTGGAAACTATGATGACCAATACATGAGATGGACCACACTGTGTGAGGAGAGGGACCAAATAATTTCAGAGTTCACAAATACCTTTCATACCTTGCACACCAAGATGGGTATCAGAGACTTTGAGAGAAATCTGGTTATAAAATATTGTGGGGTATACATAGGTACATCCAAATAGATATGGAGTGTATAGACATCTCGTCACTAGGAACTGCGTATCAATATGCTATCAAAAATTGAGCAAAACTTGAAACAGGGTAATAAGCAAGAGTTTTGATATGCGAATGAATAACAATAGAAGAATGGAAAAGGAGACCCAAATACATTGAAAAAAGGAAAAAGAAAGGATGGATAACCTCAAGAAAACTAGTGAAGCCTCAAACAAATAAAGGTAATGGGAAGACAAATAAATACATTGGGAAATGGTGCAAGTTCCATCAAATCCCCTGGCACAAGATCAATGAATGTCACTTGAAGTAGTCATTAGTGGCCAAGTTGAAATCATTCAAGTCATATATAGGATATGAATTTGATTCAGAGCCAGACAAGGGGAAGAAAATCATTGATGTAGAACCAAATTCCAAAGTCACTGCCACCAAGGTCTAGCCAAATGAATCATAAGAGTTAGACGAAGGTGAGCACCCTTCACTCTGAGATGTTGGTGAAGGGTGGTCCACTACATTTCATTGTTGATATCATAAGCCAAAAAAACCTCATATTATTATATTTCATCAAATTGTTTGAGTTTCCAACAACACCACATCTATAGTTGTACAACATCGAGTGGCTTATCCAAGGATGAGATCTCTACATCAGCCAATAGTGATGCATGTTCTATGGCATAAATCCATTCAAGGATGAGGTATTGTGTGATGTTTCCACACTTTAATTTTGTGATGTTATTTTAGGAAAACCATATATATGGAAAATTTATGATGTATATGAGTCTAGACCTCATAGTGTCATTCTTACTATGGGAACACAATTATAGAGGAAACCAGAGGTAGCTCCACATATCACAATTTATTTGGTCTTGGCTAAGAAATACAAGAAGTTCATCTCCCAAACTGGGAAATTTGTCCTCTTCATGATTTACTGTCAAAGTGAATGGAAGGTTGTGGCCAAATCCATGGCCTGTTCACATGGCTCCTATACGCAATAAAAGAAAGTTGACAAAGTCATGGAAGAATATTGGGACATCTTCACCTCACCTATCAGGGTGCCTCTATAGTGTTAGTTCAAGCATTCAATTGAGATGACCCCTAGAATGTATTTTCCTAATGGGCTAGTGTATCAATTCTCTCTCCTAGGAAATGAGGAAATCAAGACCGGATTCAAGAGATACTCCAAAAAGGGAACATTTAACCAAGATGCTCACCTTGCGGAAGCCCAATAGTGCTTATGTAGAAGAAATATAGAACATGATGACTTTATATTGATTATATAACTCTAAACAAAATCAAATTCAAGAATCGATGCCCAATTCCCTAAATTGACGACCTTCTCGTCTAGCTCAAGGGGGGAAAGTACTTTATTAAGATTGATCTAAAGTTCGGATACCACCAGGTCCCTATAGATCAAACTAATGTATGGAAGACTTTTTTCAAGTCTAAAGAAGGTATTTTCGAATGGTTGGCCATGCCCTTTGGCTTGAAAAATGCCCCAACAACTTTCATGAGGTTGATGGATGACATCTTTCTTCCCTTCACCAATTCCTTTGAGGTTGTATATCTATATGACATCCTTATCTTAAAAAAGAGTTGGGAAGAACACTTGCAACACATTTAACATGTCCTCGACACTCTATGACAACACAAGCTATATGCTAACCCAGAAAAATTCTCATTCAGTATGAACAGGGTCCAATACCTCAGATACATTGTATATGGAAATGGGTTTCATGTCGATCCATCCAATATCCAAATCATTCATGAATGGCTATCCCCGACAACACTCATTGATATTTAGAGCCTTTTAGTCCTTTCCAACTTCTGTCGAAGATTTGTATTGGGGTTCTCCTATATCACATGGGCTCTTAGCCAAGTGACCAAGGGAGTTTGGAAAGACAAATTTGTGTGGGGTGGGTCACAATAGAAATCCTTTGATTATAGGAAACATCGCTTATGATTATCCCAGTGCTCACCTTACGTGATCTACAACAATCATTTGAGATTGCGACGGATGCTTCCAATTATGTTGTTGGTTCCATTCTCACTTAGAATGGGCATCATGTGGCATATCATAGTGAATCACTCTCAGATGTTGTCTGTAAGTACCCCTCATATGAAAAATAAATGTATTCCATTGTACAATACTACCTCTAATGGAATCATTACAATCTAGGGAAGGATGTAGTAATCCATACAGATCAGAAGCCTTTGTTGTTCATGTAGACATAAGACAAATTGTAGAATGACCACCATAAAAAGTGTTCCACATACTTGCGAAAATTTTATATCATTAACATTAAGTATAAGAAATGGAGAACCAATCATGTCAGTGACTTCCTTATTCAACCTCCAATTGTAGCACTAACCGTAGTGCTAAACTCTTGTGGGCATGAGACCTTAGGGTTGTCCCAACTCTATGACAATGATCCTAAATTCACTATAACCTACCATATGTAGGGAATATGCATGGTCATTTCCTATTTTCATATTTATAATGGAATACTATTCCATCTGGTTCATCTCTATGTTCCTTCAAGTGAGCATGTCAAGATGATTTGGAAATCCCACTACAGTCGGGTGGCAGGACACTTTTGCATGGAGAAGACAATGGCAGTAATACAAAATTATTTCTATTGAAAGAATATTTGACATGATCTTAGTAAGTATATAATATTCTTCCAATACCTTCTCAATAGCCAAGTCGACCATTTAAAAATAGGAAATGTATACCTCTCTACCTACTACCAACGAGCCCTAGGAATCCATCTCGATGGACTACATGTAAGGTATCCCATCAACCAAGCATGGAAATGATTTTTTATTCATGGTTGTTGATTGATTCTCCAAGATGGCCATGTTGATGACCTGGTAAGAAGAGTATCAGATCATAGGCCACTGCCAAGATCTTATTCAAGT
>SNQJ01S0101738.1:0-38684 GCA_010110895.2 Picea sitchensis
TCTAGGTTTATCCAATTATTAAATAACCACGCGACATGCCCTTCAGGATGCACCACATGCTCCAAGGGTGCCACTCGCCTCTTTCCATTTTTCTTGCGTGACGTGCCCTTCAGGACGCACCACGAGCTACAAGGGTGACACTCGCCTCTTAAATGACTTGGTAGACATAAAAAAAACTTGGAGTCAAAAATTCGCCAGGTGATCTTGTGGGAGACAGGGCCTCTAAGGAATAAGGCCCCTGCCTTATTGCGCGCCCCTTAGAATCATCATGAGCGATTGTTGCAGTCGACCCTCATGGCATTGTGGGTCTTCTCGAAATAAGTAATCGTTAACCTACATTTCGATTCATGGCGAGAGTGCTAGCAGGATGTGGTAGATCTATTGTCCACATCTCTCCCTCAACATCACTAGTAGTCGTGCGTGACCCCTTTACTCCACATGTGAGTCTCGTCGGCAAGCTATAGCCATCCTACCTCATCAATGAGTCATGTCAAAACTATATCCATAGTCATATCATCTAATCAAATGCACTAACATCACATATAAAA
Organism: Picea sitchensis; assembly: GCA_010110895.2. Taxonomy (NCBI): domain Eukaryota; kingdom Viridiplantae; phylum Streptophyta; class Pinopsida; order Pinales; family Pinaceae; genus Picea; species Picea sitchensis. The sequence continues at coordinate 549 of SNQJ01S0101738.1, forward strand.
CAATCAAACCCCAGTAGTTCACTCCCCGAATCGATCCAGAGTCCAGGGGGTTCCATCGATGACTCTGCATCCTCGAGATCCAAAATATTGCACACTCAGTAAAACCGATTCAATAGCACCTATCTATGTCAAGGAAGCAAAACAACATGATCTATAATTTAACTGGATCTAAAATTCAAGATCGTTTAACCATTGTTTGTATGTGAATTTTTAACTATTAATCACCTTTATAATGCAAAATTAAAGAGCTTTCATCAAGCACATGAGCACAGCAACATGTAAGCAAACTATCTATGAACAAGAATTGGTAACGGAGTTCACCAGACCCCCTGGTTACGTCTCCGGGCCACTTTCCAAATGGGAAGGCTGATAGATTAAGTATTCAAATGCTTACAAAGTGACTTCTGAATTTTGTCCATCATATACAGTAACAGACTTCAACAACAACTGCAAGATGAAATTCTGAGACTTTTAAGTAGGAACATGGATACCTTTCTGTGTATCTGGAATATTTTGTGAGCACTTTTCTATCTGGATGATTGAATGCAAGAACTGAAGCTGAATCTGGAATCCTTGCGAAAAACTGACACTTTTGAGTATAAACTCGATATATTTATTAACTGGACTCAGAATGCCCTTCTTGGCACAATTCCCAAAATCTGCCTCTGATTTGTACAGTTCGTACGACCTCGGGATGCATGCCATTCCAAAATCATCTCGATCTGCATGTAAAACCACCTCGGTCTACGTGCAAATTCACCTCAGGCTGCGTGCAAAACCACCTCAGTCACTGTGCAAAAACTCCTCAATTTGCATGCCAGTCTCTGCCTACATCAAAACTCCCCCTTGGGATCTGTGCCCATGGCTCATTTAAATAAGAAAACAATGGTATAAAGAGGCACGAGTTATGGGCCACGCGCCCTCCAAAATCCCCCAAATCTCGACACTTTTTAAATTTACTTTGCCACTTCTTTCCATGTCCCATGGCGGTGGTGCATTGGTATCTATGGTGGTTAGGGGGGTGGAAGTCCCAGGGTCAAACCCATGGGCTTCTCCTCCCACCGCATATTCTTTTGATATAACATATGATTTGAACTTTGGTTTGGCGCGATTTGGTTTAATATATATGGTATATATATATTATATGCATATGGTTTGGAATACAATTTTAACATATGTTTTGGGCGCATCATATGGTTGGCACATTATATTACATATGATATGTTTTAACATATGTGTTTTGGGTTTTAAATATGGGTGGTGCATTATATGGTTGTGGACTTTGGATGTATGGCATAGTTTTAATAGCATTTAAATATCAAGGGGGGGGTCTTGTTGTTGGCAAGGTTGAGGGCTAAGCCCTTGACCACCCCCTTTTCTTTACCAAACCGTGGGGTCATGGTGGCCTTATTCTAAGGTCTTGGGTTCAATTCCCATAGCACCAAATTACTCTTCTTTTAACCATTTCTCACCATTTTAACCATCTTTGATGAAACTTCAACTGTTGATATCTTCGTTATCTGGAGGTCATTTTTCCCGAAACGAATGTCACCGGAAAGTTGTTGACGATCTCTTCCACTTTGTAATATTTACTTTGCATTTTGAATACTTTAACTCTATCGAATTTTGAGATGATCCACCTGGATCAAACCTTCCCACTGGAAATATTTTTGGCCACAAAAAGTATGAAATCATTCAGAAAATAAGTGAGGGTATAATTCCCTCACTCTTTCGGTCTCTATCCACCTTTCTTTGCTTGGATGAATTCCTTTTAACCCCACATGAAGAAACTCCATGTCTCCTCTTCGTGACGATCTGACCTTCTTGTCTAGTATTACATATTCCTGAAGTTCATTAAGATACTCAGGAGCAAACTCGTCCACAGAAGGTACTTGAACCTGTACATCTTGGTCTATAATCATAGGCGGCTCATACAATTTCAAGTTTCCACATTAACAATTGAATACATTTGCATATGAGGCAATTCTAACCAGAAAGCATTATTACCTACTTTGTCCAAAATTGTAAAGGGTCCATACCTGATAGGTTTCAACTTTCTGCCTTCACCTTGAAGTCGATCTTTGCTGATATGAAGCCATACTTGATCACCAATATGAAAATGATGATCTATGAAATGCTTGTCATGCCTTTTTTTGTATTTGGCCTAACTTGATCCCAACTATTCCTGTACTGCTTGATGAATTAACTGAATCTGCTGAATAAACCTTCGAGCTTTATCTGCATCAACTTGTTCACATTCCACTGTATCTTTCCCAAAAATGAAGTCTAAAGGAGACTTTCGCAAGTACCCAAAAAATGTCTCGAAATGAGATTTTTGAGTAGAAGAGTGTATAGCTCTGTTGTAGGCATGTTGTACATAATGCAATTGTTCATCCCAAATCTTGGGATGCTTAGCACAATACCCTCAAAGAAGATGTACCACAATCTTTTTGACCACTTCAGTTTGACCATTGGTTTGTGGATGAAATGTTGTGCTTTTCTTCAACTTTATGTCCATAAGTTCCCACAATGATGACCAAAATTTCCCAAGAAATCGGGAATCTTGATCAGAAATAATAGAAGTAGGAAGTCCAAAATGGACCCATACATTTTGGAAGAACAAATGAGCAGTCATCTCAGCTTTGATCTGCTTTTTACAAGGCATGAGTATACACATTTTACTGAATCGATCCACAACAATATATAGATAGTCATGTCCTTTTCTAGACATTGGTAAACCTCCTATGAAATCCATTGAAACACTTTCACATGGATGAGAAGGAACTGCAAGTGGAGTGTACAAGCCTAACTTTTTGTTACTTGGTTTGCTTGTTGCACACATGACACGACCTTTTACATATTTGGACATTGTTTCATTCATTCGAGGCCAATAACATAATTTTTGTAACCGTGCTATGGTTTTACCTACTCCAAAATGCCCTGAAATGAGAGAAGTGTGAGCTTCTCTTATCACATGCACTCTTTCACTTTGTGGAATACAGATTTTACCAAGATGATACAAAAACTTTTCATTGATATGATAATTCAATTCTTCATTCTAATAACCATGTCTTAGTGATTCATAAACTTCTTTGAAATCTTCATCCTTAGTATATTGTTCAACATAGCTTCCATGAACTAAAGGACTTTTTTGAATAACAATAGAAGCATTTTTTGGCGGTCTAGATAACATATCTGCAACTTTGTTCTAAATTCCTTTCTTATACTTAATAACCAAATGAAATTGTTGTAAAAAACCCATCCATATGAAATGCCTTGATTGTTGTATCTTAGTTTGTGATTGTAAATATTGTAGTGGTTGATGATCAGTATGTATGATTGTTTCTTTACCCATTAGGTAATGTTTCCACTTTTTAACACTTTGTACTAATGCATACAACTCTTTGTCATAGGTTGGATAGTTGATTATTGNCATTCTAATAACCATGTCTTAGTGATTCATAAACTTCTTTGAAATCTTCATCCTTAGTATATTGTTCAACATAGCTTCCATGAACTAAAGGACTTTTTTGAATAACAATAGAAGCATTTTTTGGCGGTCTAGATAACATATCTGCAACTTTGTTCTAAATTCCTTTCTTATACTTAATAACCAAATGAAATTGTTGTAAAAAACCCATCCATATGAAATGCCTTGATTGTTGTATCTTAGTTTGTGATTGTAAATATTGTAGTGGTTGATGATCAGTATGTATGATTGTTTCTTTACCCATTAGGTAATGTTTCCACTTTTTAACACTTTGTACTAATGCATACAACTCTTTGTCATAGGTTGGATAGTTGATTATTGTTTTAGAGAAAGTTTCAGAATGATAGCATATTGGTTTTTTATGTTGCATTAAGACTGCCCCCATTGCATAACCACTAGCATCCGTTTCTATCTCAAATGGTTGTTTTAGATCTGGCAGTGCAAGTACTGGAGCTATGCTGACCTTTTCTTTTAGTGTGTCGAAGGCTTTTTGTGCCTTGCCTTCCCATTGAAAGACTTTGTTCATACCTGTCAAAGCATGTAAGGGAGAAGCTATGAAGGAGAAGTTCTCAATGAACTTCCTCCAATATTGGGCTGCTCCCAAAAAGCTTATTACATCTGTTACATTATTTGGCTTAAGCCAATTTACAATGACCTCAACTTTAGAGGGATCAATATTCAATTCACCTCTCCCTACAATGTAACCTAGATATAATAAATATGTCTTTCCAAATTCACATTTATACATCTTTAAATACAATTTTTCCTTTACAAGTACATCCAATACCTATTTAACATGCTTGACATTCTCTTCCCAAGTTCGACTGAAAAATCAGAATATCATCTAAGTAAACTATGACAAAATCATCAATGAAGGATCTAAAGACATCATTAATCACCCTCATAAATGTCGTGGGTGCGTTACAAAGCCCGAATGGCATTACCACCCATTCATACAATCCTTGTTTGGTTTTAAAAGCTATTTTCCAGATATCATTGTCATGAATACGGATTTGATGATAGCCACTTCTTAAGTCTAACTTAGTGAAAAAGATTGCATTCTTTAATGTATCTAAAAGATCATCAATTTGAGGTAGAGGATACCTGTTCTTTATTGTGATTTTGTCCAATGCCCTGTAATCAACACACATACGCCATGTGCCATCTTTCTTTGGTACCAAAACAATTGGCGAACCACACAGAGAGGAACTTGGTCGAATGGCCCCTCTTTCAATCAATTCATGAACCTGTTTCTTTATCTCTACATTCTCAATAATAGAAGACCTGTACATACCAACATTAGGAAGAGGTGCATCCTGCTGCAAATGTATTTCATGTTGAATTTCCCTTTTAGGAGGTAAACCTTCAAGTTCTTGAAACAAAATATCATAATCAGATACCACTTTTATCAAGTCTTGTTTAAGTTTAGGATCACAACCTTTAAAGGATTCAGTTTGTTCAACATCGTTTGCTTTGATTATCATAAGAACAAAGTTCTTACTTGCATTTATTAACCTCTTCATTTGATTTGCATAAACTAAAGAAAGATTAGTTTTCATGTGATGTGCACGAACGATATATTCAATGCCATCCTTAGTGAGTTGATACCTATTATCTTCCCTGTAAAATATATCCTTCCTATCATACATATATGGACTACCCAACACAATACCACAGATATCCAATGGAACCACATCTAGATCTACCTCATCCACAAATCCAGAAGTGATGGAAAACCCAAGTCTACATTGTTTTGTAACTTGTAATCGTGCATTATCACATACCCATCCAAGTGGATATGGCTTAGGGTTTAACTTAGTTTCCAATTGTATTTTTTTAACAATTTCTTCTAAAATGAGGCTTTCTTGTGATCCACTATCAAAAAGAGTTTCAATTTTTGTATGCTTAGAGATAACTCTAATATGAAATAACTCACTTCTCTTTCTTTCATCAATAACAGGTTCATTTCTTGAAACATAACAAGAAGGAATATTACCTTGGATGCTTGTAGCAATCACCTTAGTTTCATCCCCAGAGTCTGATCCCAAATCATGTTGGATTACTGCTGCAGTAATCTTTTTGTCTTCTTTCCTCCGAAACTTTTATGGCTTGAGGTTTGGATGAAGTTTCCAACATTTGGAAGCATCATGACCTTTCTTCTAGCAATGAGTACATGTAGGCTTATATCCTTCCCTCTTAAAAGTAGTTGTGTGCTTACTTTTTCCTTTACCTTTAAACTTATTTCCATCGGGTTTGAAAGGTTTCTTGCAAAAGTTCTCTTTTGTATTCTTCCCCTTTGTCTCTATGTGAGTTGCTTGAACACACACCTCATCAAGGTTAGTCAGATTAAACATCAATATCATATGACATAAATAGCTATGCAATCCTCCTATATATTTGAGAAGAGTTTCCTGGGTGTAGAGAGGTATACCAAGTACCAATGCTCTTTTACGAAATTCTTGTGTGTATTCTTGCACACTTTTTCCCTTACCTTGCCTCCAATTCGGCCAATCCATCATAGCTTGCTTCATATACCCCAATTCCCATAGCCCCAAATTACTTTTCTTTCATTCATTTCTCACCATTTTAACCATCTTTGACGAAACTTCAACTGTTGATATCTTCGTCATCTGGAGGCCATTTTTCCCGAAACGAACGTCACCAGAAAGCCACTGACGAGATCTTCCACTTTGTAAGATTTACTTTGCATTTTGAATACTTTAACACTATCAAATTTTGAGATGATCCACCTGGATCACAACATGTCATCAACCCATAACGCCTCATAATCAAAATCAATGTTTAATAGTATAATAATCCATATCACTTGCGAGCAAGTGTCCTCAAAGAATAAGTTCACTGAGTGTACCCAAGTGCGAGATGTTACAATTCTTTGTCTGATTACATGTTGTATGTTGATTCTAGTTGCATGATGTGCTAGTATGCTAGGTCGTTATGTTGTATGTTGCGTGAATTGCATGCGTTCAGTTCGTCGTCATGTTGTGATGTTGAGTGTAATGTTGTTATTACTTTCCTACCAAAAAATATAACAAAAATTTTGTACTTGTTATGCGAGGCTTTTTTTCCTAACGACGGGGTTCATTAGAAAGTGTTTCCAACTGAAAGAAATATTCCACACACAATGGAATAGCCCACTTCGCCCATAAATTACAACAACAATAAAACCCATAAATATTTTTATGCATGCAAGAACACAAGTTCATGATCTATATCAACAATGGGAGAAATTCTCCATACTAGTTTTGATGCCTTTTTTGACAAATAGGCCATTTCTACATAGGTCGAACACACTAAGAATCCACTCACACAAGTAGATAAAATTTTAATACACCATTTTATTATGTGGTTAAAAGTATCAAATAGGGAAACAATCCATGACCCCAAAATGATTTTACAAATGATTTTATCATAGTCAAAGATCAACAAATGACCATCAACGATCTTTAAATAGAGATAATGGAAAAATCGAGTGTTAATACATGGATCAATATAGCCATTAATATTTAGGAAAATATGAACCATTGAATTACTTTATGTTTAGAACACATTATGACCATCGGATTATATAATTACAAACGAATAATAATGCATATTAAGGATGTTACCTAAAGGCACGTTCTATCAAGTTGATGTTAACCCATTATTAGTTGTTTAAATATCCTAATAGATGTTTCATTGTCACGAGAATCAAGAAACAATCCATTTTTTCTAACTCGTTTTTGTTACAATAAAATAATGCAATACTATATCAAAAATCATAACAAAATGACATTTTAACCAGAGTAACCATCCACTTTCAAGTTTACTTCCTTGATGCTTATTTGTCACATGAGTGAAGTAGAAACCTATCCTTCTTGGCACATGTGTGGTCATGATATATTACAATATGATTCATCAAAATATAATTAAATTCATTATGAATAGTTGTTCTAATGACAAGGAACATATACAACTATTTATATTAATGTGAAATGAGTTATGTAATGCAATATGATATTCAAACCTTTAAACAATTTTAGTGCTAAAGTAATACTTCATAAAAAAATAGTTTTGATTCTACTAAAAATGGGTTTACCATTAATAATACATATCATTTACAATAATATCAAAAAACAATATTATTTTGTATATATTCTTAAACATGGAGAAAAAAAAATCACTATGCATACTAATTTCAATCACACACTTACAATATAATCATTTCAATCACATAGTTTCAATATAATCAAAGAAATTAATAATAAAATCAATAAAGTTATGGTCAAAATAGTTTGCAATGGTGCATTACTCATTATCTTGACATATAGTCTTAAGAGAGAAATGAAATAATTGATCACAAAAGATAGTAATATTTTAAAGTAAAATTAGAGTATTACTAATTGTTAACAAAACAACTAAGGTTAATGCATCCCTATGTGCAATGCTCAATAAAACAATGCTCAAGACACACTGGTAGCTTCTGAAAGTCTTTCACACCTTCCAAAAACATTAGCACATGGCTATATTACAAGATTTTTTTAATTTGTGTTTTTGTTTATTATAATATTTTATAAAATAGTGTATATTTTCGTTATCGCAATCGATTAAGGTGTGGGTTTCCCTTGCTAAGGGACCTAAGTTCAATACCTTTGTCCAACCATGGCTATAAATATTTTATTATCTAAAAATATATAAATATAAACATATAATAAATATGTTATTTATACATTTACATTTTTGCTTATTAGTCATTTATTCTCTTTTCACATGTGTTGCAATAAAAACATGTCTTTATTTTTATATAAATGGCTTGGGATAAGGGAAATTTCCAAAAATATAAATATTTTAATCTCTTATTTACATCCACTCTCGTAAACCAACTAGCCATCCCGCTCCCATAAAACGTAGGATTATGTCAACGAGACTCAATAAAAAATGTGTTACATTGATTTCATTATCTTGATCAATGATAATGGAAGGTACCCTTAAAGTCCAAAAAGGTATGTGCATACGAATAAATCCACGTCCAAAATTAAGGATAACTTTATCCACCATGAAATATCCCAATGATTGGGAGGTTGCTACATGATCCTCGATCTCATAGCCATCATGTGACATCCTTAAAGATTTAAAACAATTTATTTTAAAATTGTTGTTTTAAAAATAAATTTTCATTTATGGAAATTCACATTTGAATTTGTGAAAGGATTTAATTATTATCTTTGTGATTGTTGGGAAAGAGTTTGACTTTCCAACTATCCTCTTTTGAGGGACACATGTATGAGACAATTTTTTTTTATAAATTAAATACGAGAAAACAAGTGGAACAACCGGGTTAAAAGTAGTTGACTATAACTCCATGAGTAGGGAACATGTTTGAGTTAACTCAGAGTTTATTTTTACAAGTGTCAAAAGTTGAGTTATGTCACTAGAAGACCCTAAAAATCAGGGATTTGTAAAGATGCAAATTTCCCAAGGAGGGAAATGGATGGAAAACTCGTAGGCAATGGAAAATGAAATATATACAACATATGTGTGAGGTAGTACGTTTTTTAGTATGTTGTGGAAATAAATCTTGTTTGTTATGAGCACAAGCGGTGTTAGGAAAATGATTTTCTGAACTGTACAAAGAGACACCAGCTAAGGAATGATGCTAAGTTTGTCCTTATGGATCCATGGTCAAGCTAGGGGGTGATCAGGACAAGTAATTGTGGTTGTTTTGTATATACAGTTTGGTGGAACATGGTTGTTCCATTTTTTTCCCAGCAGCAAGGTTTACAGATATGTATATTTGTTTGATTTCCTATTGGATTATCACAATAGTATATAGCTACAAAATTTGATGCATTTTTTTTAACTAGTACCTTATATAGATTATGTATCTACATAAAACTATTACAATATGATTTATATAAATGTGTCTTTTTTTTATGTAGAACCCAATTTATTATCATACAACTACAGAATTAGAGGTATCCTAGTTGTTTATACTGGAGACACAAACACACACACACACACACACACATATAGATTTACATTAGCTATTGAATTTGTGTATTCTATAGAATTAAAGTTGTATAGATGTATTTCTATTACACATGTAGGAATTAATCAGTGCCTTTTATGTGTATGTTACAAGATTTAAATTGATATGAGTGTATGCATGTCACAAAAAACTAAATAGTTACATTTAGATTCATAGATACACAACACATAATTTTATATTATGGCTATAACCCTAAGAAATAAGAACTTAAAGTAATTTCGGCACTATCATACATAAATCCTAATTTCCGAAAAAATACCACATACAATAGGGTGTTTATAAATTATTAGAAAGTCACAAATTTATTTCAAATTATTCTTGCAATTTGAAGAATGAATTTTATAATGTCATAGGAATGTGAGAATAAGGGTTCTCTGACATTATTATGAGGACAGGAATTTACAAAGTAAATCATGAGATAATGTAGGCAATAAGAGGAAACCACAACTTTAAAAAGTTGGAAAATAACATTGTTCATTAGTACCGTCCTCAACAACATGCTACATAAGTACAGTAGGAATTAGAAGACTCAATTATTTTTAATCTTGAATAAATGAATATATTAGGACATACTTATTTTTAAGTTCTACTTTAAAGATTATATCCAGACTATAGCTATAGTATTGTTTGCGAGATGCAGCGAAGGAAAATACTCTTATTAGTAAGAAATAAATTTAATTACAGAGTAAGACATATGTACCAATACATATGTCTTTGGAATAAGCATGAAGATATATGTGAATTGTGAGATAATAAATCGATTTAAAACTTCAATCTATGTGAAGTTAAAACTCTTGGAATGAAAATAAAGAATTCAATAGATACGAGTGGAACATTATTCGACTAAATAATTACAAAGTTTATAGGATGTAAGACATGCATTACCAGAAAAGGAAATCGAGTAACTTTCGAAAAGGGAATTCTACTTTTGGCGATGGAAAATGGTGATGCATTTCTCTCCTCACCTGCAAGAAAAGAGGAAACTCATATAAGAATTTTCAAGTCAAAATTTTAGACTAAACATAGTAAACTTCAGGAAAGTTAATAAGTAAAAAAAGTTTGAACTACTTATCTCATGAATCGGAGAAAACCAGTATTTCCCCCTCTAATGAACTCTGGTTGAGTCAGTTTTCCCGTATTCCATCCTCACAGTGATGTAGCCACTTCCACGTAAATTTCGATACTGGAAGAACATTAGCTGATGACTTTTCGAACTCCTACAGGAATCTATGAGTGCATAGAGAGGAGGCAACTATAAAAGAATTGATGGGTTCCCTCACACATGAGAGACCCATCATTAGTTTTCATGTTATCCACTGATTAAAAAATAAAATTTATTCTTGAAAGAAAACAAACTCACAACAGAGATACAAGCTTAAACCTTCGTCGTCTCTGGAAAACGAAGAAATATTATCAAACCTCTTTGTTAACCAGAGGGAAAGTATTCCAGAAGAAACAAATGACATAATGAATGGGAAATTAATCTACATCATGCAATGATAGACCTCTATCCTATCAACTAGTACGTAACCTCAATAATTGTAAATTCTTACATCCATCCATGTGATATGATATACTTGGGGCAATTGGATTGGCTATTTCTCTGTCATGTTAGGCTATTACGTACTATAGACATAAATTTAAGACATGTCTTTTCCCTCACAAGATTACATTGTACAAGTTAACAATATATCGTGGTCATGACCAAGGTAACCATTCAAGCTTAGTTTAGTGTGCAACCTTTGTAATATTACCCCTTTATAGTTATTACCTTATACGACTTACTTTTTTAGAAATACCTTAAAGGTTTTTTTTTTTTTCCGATAGAAATTACTCGATATATATTAGGGATATATATCATTTACAATCACCGAAACCAGTCTGGCACATAACAGCCATTACATATTTCGTCCCGGAGACCCCGCAGGGTTTGACCTTGAGACCTCCTCCCAACACTTGGAGGAAGGTACTGTCTTACCACTCGCGCTATCTCACGGGACTTTGTTCTAAAAGGGACACACGAGTAGTGTTTTGTATTTTTAAAAGGGGAAACTATGTTGTTTTAATAACCAAGTTACATGTGGTATCAACTATTAATTGAGTTCAAGGAGATATTAAGAAGTGTTGAAAATTGTGTAGCTCACATTTCTAAGATCATATCTAAGTATGTATTATCAAGGTAGGATTTGACAAAGAACATATCTATGTATTTAACCTTAAACAAAAATTTTTTTATGGAAATTTGTGTTTGGTACATATGGTATTAGAGTTGCTTGTTACAACATTTAGGCCTGAGGGTGACAACAAAAAAATATTTTGTTAAATGAAAAATATAACAAACAGTATTTTACTATTAAAAAGAGATGGTGTCAAAACTTTTTGGTAAAATAATGCTAACACTGAATGGATAAGAAGACATACCTGAGATAAAGAATATTCAAGAGCTTCCTAGAAACGTAGAACATCCTAGTGAAGGAATTTCAACCACCCAGGTGTTGGAAATGATGAAGAATCTTATCGTGGAATTGCGAGTGTTTAAAATTGATAATGAAAAATTAAAGAAAGCTCAGGAAGATCAAAAGGAAATTAATGAAATGTTGTTACGTAGCATAGAAAAAAAGAAGAGTCTAAAGAATAATGAAATGGAAGAGGAAGTGAGTAAAACATCCTCAAAATATTCTAGTCATGAAACAAAAAAATAAAATAGTTCTTCTAATGACACACACATCACATAAAATGAATCCTCTACAGTAAGAAAAAGAAAAAAGATGGACCAAGAAAATCCATCCTTCAACATTTATTAGTCATTTTGTTATCTTTTTAACATATGTTGCAATTAAAAAAAATGTCATTTTTTTTTAATAAAAATGGCTTGGTATAAGGGACACTTATTTGGTTTTTCTTATTTGACAAAATTTGTCTCTGTAGAAAATCAAAGTTTCACTCTTTTCTTTTGTATCAAGAACTAAAAAAATTGGATAACATAAATTATGAAAATAGACCAAATCATCGCATAAATCCACGTCCAAAATTAAACACATGCCCAATATTCACGGTTTTCAACGTGTACGTATTATTCATATATAATTTGGGAAGCTTTTGCAACATATAAGGAGGTCAACGTTTTATAGTTGGCAATCATGTGCACGAATCAGTTACCATTAGATCATCGCAAGAAAAATATCGATAGTGGGTATTAGTATTCCTCTGATGATAATGAGAATGTTAGGTCTGACCTTTCCATCATCTCAAGCAAATAGATGGCCTAACTCTTCGGATTCTCCATCAAAGTGTATAGAAAATCTTGGCTTTCTAGGGCTTGTGTTCCAATTTCCCCTTCCTCGGTTACCCCATCCATGGCTACCTCTACTGAAAAAGTTCATTCATGTATGCATAATTGATTAGCAAATAGTTTCTTTAACAACCATACATGACATTTCTTTTAAATATGAAATAAAATTTGGCTCAACAACATATCAGACTCATGCAATCCAATCCATACAATCGTTTAACAGTTGTCAATGAGAAGGGGATGAACAAGGGTTCTATGATATGTGAGGGATTGTATTGAGAGAAAAGTGTTAAAATGAGGGGGAAAAGATCATGATTACTGCTCACAGACATCAAACAATCAACTGTATCGTAAACCAAAAGAATATATCACTGTAATTCATTCATGTGCGATCTGTTTAACTGTCATAATACATAATTTATATTATCTATAATTAATTTTAAGAACAGAGAGTGGATAGTTAATATGGGAAGGATAAGGGGAATTGTAATGTGCGAAAAGTGAAATAATGGTAGGTAAAATAATGAATATTGTTCAAAAAACAAATTTAGTAATCCATAAAAACAGTTATGTATTCAATGAAGATGATCCAATACCAATTAAACAATTACTGCGACCAATTACATAATTATAGTGTGTTAAAACTTGTTCACTGTCCCACATCCAATCTATTTTTAAAAAATTCAATTAATACAATGTATAATCATACTCAGAATCATCATGACTTTCACCATCTTGTTTAAAGAATGTTGTTTCCTTTTATTTCCTTCCCTTTTATATTTAAAACAAAATCCAAAGGAACACTTAGTCATATTGCTCCAAATCTATTCAGCATAAAAAACATCTACCACTACCCATAATTTATATATCCTCAAATCAAACATACACACAAGCCTTTTCTGAGTTGAACAAATTCTTTTAAAACATGCCTGATTCCAACCTTTGATAATATTAACAATTAAATTTGCAATGAAACCATACTACCTAAAACCAACTCTTCATCTCTGATGGTGCAGTAAAACAAAATGATGCACGATGTCTCCATAAATCATACACAATAGACATCAAGGTCACAATCATCAACTCTTCAAATTGCAATAATCCCGATCGGGAAAATTAAACACACACAACAACCACCAGATTCAATTTATACCATGTTGTAGAAAAACACATACCAACACATAATGAAAAGAGGCATCTATGTTACTATACATTTACACTTACCTTCAATCAACCAATTAAACAATGTTGAGTTATCGATTCAACTATCACAACAAAAGGAGGCAACAACTATATATCAATTACCATTTCCAATTACAACTCTCCAATCAACTCAATCAACAGAGACGAGCCAATAATCAAATCCACTGTCAATACTACTCAACCAACTTATGACAATCAACAAGACACCCAACAAGGTGTGATTTGTTGAGTTTATCAAAATTAGGCTTTGTAACCATGAACACAATAAATAATCAAGGGTTCGCTTGATCACCATAACATAGGGTGACTCGAGGTTGACCACATCAATAGTAGGTGAGAGACTTTTGAGACAAGCATGGTGGAACCACAAGCCTCATAACCCTTAACCTTGTAAAAGAGGGTGATAATTCAACACAAGCTAGGGTAGACCACAATGTAGAGGAGCATAGATTTCTTACTAGAGATTAACAAATACCAAGAATGCGCAGAGTCATAACCCTCATTCTCTTCTCAACAATCGAACCAACACATAACAATGCCGACAGAAATGCATACCCCAGGGACTACCAAAAACCCTAAAGCATACTTCTTGGCATAGTGTCCACTGTGTTGATGTCAATACCACAAAAAGAGACCATGACCAAGTGAAAAGATATACAGTGGCCAAAAGGTGGATCGAAACATACACAACAACCCCATAGCACTGAATACAATTGGATATGGTTACCATAAATATGAGGAGACGGAAAACAAGGCTAAACAGGGTGAAACCCTTCAACAAAAACCTATAAAAACATCAAAAAGCCATCACGGTTTCCACCACACAGAACAACCAATGAAATCACAACTTCAACCATCGATTTTCCATTTGAAATGAATAACACACAGTCATTTCAGATAAAACACCACGTGTTTACACAGTTGCCAACCTCAATAAAACACAGACCAACACATTAGCGAGCCAACGTTCATTTCATACATAGAGTGAATTCATGGATGGGCTAAAAGAACCATACATGTAACCAATAGCCTTAAAAATGCGAGTTGGTTGAGCAATTCCTTCCACGCATTAATCTCAGAGATTAACCACTGCAAAACCAAATAAACAATAACCATGCTAGGGTGACGACCAGTGGGAGAATTATGGACTAACGTGCATTTAATTCACGTCGCTTCCATCCTCCATTTCATTCAATTTCATAGTACATTATAGCCACCCAAACCATACCATTAGTCCATACCATTAATTCCATGCATCAAAACTTGGACACATTACTTGCCAATTGCTCCACCCAATCCATATAAACCATTTCCAAAACCATACAAATGCATATATCAAATGTTCCTAATATAACTCAATACAAATCGTATAGCCACTAACATTACTAGTTAGGACTAATATTAATTTCTTTAAATTTCATTTGCACATAGTATAGCATAGCATACTATAGTTTCCCTTCTTGGATTTTTTTTATAAGTTCCTTTCCATTGCTCTTGTTTCTTGTTGTTACTAACACGTGTCTTGTGAAAGTGTGACATGTAATGAATCATGGCTACAATAGAAAATGTAATAACAGTGAATATAATCCATTCTTAACATGGAATTTAGAGCTTAGAGTAACAAAATGAACACATAAAAGGCATTATCCATCTGTTATTATGTCGCAAACAAAACCAATACTTCATCATCAATCATGTAGAACCCTGTAAGCAACATCGAAACAACAATATAAGATGTGTGATAAGACTATCTCTGAGCTTCCAATCTACAAGGGGTTCCCACCTACTAGTATTATATATATCGTTATCATAGTTTAGATAATAGGCTTAAGCAATACTTTGCGGGCGAAATCCTTGTTGCGATTTTCATCGTCAACACGGTCAAGGTCACTATTCCTGTTGGTGTAAAGTTATTTGTGGAATAGTGTCCCAAGACACATGAAGAGCAGGAGGAAATGTCTCGTGTTCCATATGCAAGTGCAGTTAGTTGTTTGATGTATGCAATGGTTTGTACTATACCAGACATTACACATGCAGTGGGAATTTTAAGAAGTTATATGTCAAAACTAGGGAAGAACCATTGGACAACAGTAATTTGATCATAAGATTTCAGCCCTAGAAGAAAGAGAAGATATTGCTAGATTAAGTATGGATGAGTTACATGGAATCCTTCCACATTATGAAATGAGAATAGAACAGGATAATCCACCCAGAACTGAAGTAGATTTCAATGCATCCAAGAAGACAAAGAAGAATAAAACAAATTCAAAGTCAAGTTGCAGTTGCAACAATGATTTAGATGAAAATGACGAAATATCCAACTTCGTAAGGAAGTTAAAGAAAGGAACTGAAAAGTACAAAGGTATGTTTCCCTTAACGTGTTTTAACTGTGGTAAAATTGGTCATTTTTCTACTAAATTTCATTATGCTAAGAATTAAGATAGTGATGAGGAAGAAGTTTCCAAGAAAGAAAAGAAACATCAAAAGGGAAACAATCAATAAAATAAAATAAAAGTCTTTAACAAAATTGTCTAATCAAGAGAAGACAATTCCTAATTTGATGAAGATGATTATACTGATAGTGATTCAAAAAGAGTGTTCTTCATGGAAATGGAAATGGAAACTCAGAAATAAACCCATGAAATTGATGATGAAGGTGAAGTAGATATTGAACAAAAACTAATCAATGCCTTATGTGAGCTAAAAATAGAAAGGAATAAAAGAAAGGCATTCAAGGAAGAATTGATCAAACTAAAGGAAATTTCTCAAAATCCCAAAGAATTTTCTCATTTAAAAATTAGGATAAAAGAAGTAGAAAAGAGAGAGACTATTTTGACAATTCATCTTAAGGAAATATCTAGAGATTTAGACAAAATTGAAGCATAATTCAATTAACAAGCAAGAAGACTTGAAGAAGAAATCATCTCCTTGAAAACCCAACTTGAAGAAGCAAAGAGAACGTAAGAAGTAATGAAGATCGAGATGATAAAGAATGCAGAATATTGTGAGAATCTTGAAGAGAAGTTGTGTCATTGACGGTTGAAGTCAACAAGCTAAACAAGAACTTGAAAATCTCTCAAGCGCTAGAAGACATTCTCAATAGTCAAAGGCCATGTTATGATAAGTCTAGACTTGGATACAAGAAAGTTCATTTTGAGAAAGGTTCAAGCTACATGATGAAAAAAGTAGAACAAAAGAGTTATGCAGAAGTCATCAGAAGTCTCAAACATTGAAAGAAGAATATTTAGGTAATGGAAGATGATAAGTCAATCAAAGGAACATGAAATCAACAATTAGAAATGTAAAGAAATTTATATAGAAGATATGTATATTCAATACGACCCTCTACCTTCAAGTATTAAGGAAGCTTCAATCATTATGAAAGAAATATCATAACAGAAGATCGTGATCAGCAAAGGAATTAATTTAGAAGGAATACATCACAAAGAGAATCAGTGGCTCCCATGTATCATTTTTTGGGGGGGGTTATTGTTTTACTTGTGATAGCTTTGGACATAAAGCTATGGATTGCAGAGCGTATGGAAGAAATGTTTAGGAAAGAAATTCCTATGTGTCCCACTACAATATTGAATTATACAAATTCTACAACTATGGACACATAACGCATGATTGTAGAAGCATGGTGAATTATTCCATGAAGGAAAACACTGATATCAGGTACAAGAAGGTTTGGAGAAGAAAGAAAGAACTAAAATAATACGTGATTGAAGAGTAGGTGAATGAATAACTCCCAAATATCATACTCACATGATTTACATAGTTTCATGACAAATCTATAGGGAAAGAGTGATCCAGGTGGATATTGGTGGCCACCCACCTTTTCCAACTCGCTCAAAACAATTTTCTGGCAATTTTGACAATTTGCTATTTTTAGCAATTTTTAACTTCTGGGGCCATTTTGAGGGCCTAAATGAAGGTTTTTCGGGATTGATCTTCTCAATAATAACCGAAGGCTCTGATTGAGCCCCCAAAATGAATCTCCTCGATGATACCTTTCCAAGGGCTATCGTGAGCCTAAAACGAAGATCGTATGCAAAAGTTATAACCCCAGGAAGTTGATGTACTAAGTTACCCAAATGGGGCCCATATGACTTTTGGCGCTTCATCTCCTAGGGTTGGGTTTTTGGATGTCTAGGGTTTTTGAAATTCCTGTTTATTGTTAAAAGGCATTCAAAGCCTCATTGCAATCATCTTCTTGCGAATGAGCGCAACTGCAGATATGTCACCACCATTCTAGCAAGCTTGTTTTCGTTGCATTTTATAGTTTCAACTTATTTCCTTATTGAATAGAAAACCAGTTTTACTATATCTCTATTATTCTGTGTTAAGCATATTTTAATAATTTGTATTCATTTCGTTCCGCTCATAAAATCCAGATCAAAGATGGAGATATCAAGATTCAAAATGATGATCCTACCACAAATCAACTTGAAGTATTCTTCTAACCCATCTAGCTTGGAGACTCCCAATAATATGAATGTTGAAGAGGGAGAGTCTAAGAAACAACTATTATTGTTCAAGAAGTTTGAGATGTTTATATATTTTGGGAGGACAGATTATCAATGGTATGATGGAAAATATCCCTTGTGACAGATTGGTTTTCAAAACACATCTGCATGTAGGTTTGAAAAGATCGATTGTAAGTTATGAAGAATATCATTGACATAGTTTTGAGGTAGAGATTCATGATTGTATAGAGGATTCCACACATGTATTCAAGTATGGATACACTCAGTGCAGATTCAAGAAAGTGTACTTTTTGTAGACATTTAGATATTGCTTTGCATATTGAGAAGAATGGAGGACAATTTGATTCAGCTTGAGAGAATGAATTTGTAGTGATTAGTTGCAGTAGATTCAAAAAAGTATTCATAATAGTAAAGTGACAGATTTGTCAGCAGTGCATGTAGTTGTGTAGCAGAGTCATGGACATTGTTATGGCATATGGACAAAGATGTTTTCCTGAAATATTTGGCAGGTCTAGAAGACAATACTTGACATAAACCAGAGAGGATACATGATAGTAGATGAAAGCATGAGATTAGAAGAAATTGTAGAAAGAAATATGGATCAGTTAGCTTTAGATCATCGTAAGCAAAATATCGATCGTGGGTATTAGTATTCCTCTCATCATACTGGTAACCAAATATATATACGCAAATACTGGTGTTTTAGGATTCTATTTTGGCTACAAATCAATAGACAAAGCTGTTTGGATAGGCTTTATTGCGGTTTGCATGGATCCAAATTAGATAGAGATTGGGACGACATATTAGTTCCATTTCCCCCTACTCTACTTCATGTCAATGTACAAAACAATCTGGATCCAAATGTCCGAATAGAAAAGGGATTTCTGTCTTGTTATACTTCCGTGGATGAAGGCTCTGAAAAATGCAGTAGAAGCGCCATGGATATTGTAGTGGGCGAGATAACACGGCTGGTGAAACAATTCAAGAATGAAAAGTTGAGTATAACATTGACAGGACACAGCTTGGGAGCTGCACTTGCAACGTTAAGTGCATATGATGTCAAAGAGATGGCCAATATGCACAGTATGCAATTGCCTATACCTGTCACAGTGTTTGCCTTCGCCTCTCCCTGCGTAGGAAATGCAATATTTGCCCAACGTATGGAGGAGATTGGCGCCAAAGTTCTGAGGATGGTAAACAAGCACGATGTGGTTCCCAATGTCCCTGGCCTTTTTATGAACGAGAACATGGGATGGCTGAGCAAACTACTCAATTGGCTTCCCTGGACATATTTTCATGTGAGCATCCAGCTTTCTCTGCACAACGATAACTCCCCTTTCTTGAAGCCCACTCATAATCTGTCCGACTTTCATAGTTTAGAATTTTATCTCCATTTACTCAATGGCTATGATAGGGAGAACAAGTCGTTCAAATCTTCAGGTAGAGATCCAGCTCTTGTCAACAAGAGTTGCGATTTGTTGATCGACAGCCTTCATATTCCCCCATTGGTGGCACGAAGGAAAAAAAGGCCTGGCCTGGCAAATGGACATGGCAAATGGACATGGCCTGCTAGATCTCCCAGATCTCCGGATGCATACTACGACCTGCACGAGATCTGAACAATTTGTATTCAATATTCAATATTAAAATGTAAAACTTTACTATTAATTTGTAAAACTAAACTTTCAAGTTTAATTTTATTATAAGTTTTTTTATTTTAAAAGTGTGATATTTATGCTAAACTGTTTGATTGAATACTACATGTACAGTTTACAGTGATAAATTATATCCGATTAAAAATAGCAAGGCACAACCATTAGCTTGATCACGTATGGTTAAATGAGCTTTTGCAACTTAATTATGTTAGTTGGCATGTACATGAATTTGGTATGTATATGAATGGGATGATCTTGGATATAATTTATAGTTTTGATGGGATATGATTTTGTAAACTATGTTTGTGGATATGTACATAAATTGGGAGGAACTTGGATATAATTTATAATTTGATGGAATGTAATTTTGTAGGAACAAGTTAAGAAGGGATTCTACTAAATTTTATATTTGGTTTTGCTTGATAAAGAAACTTGCATTTATTTAAATGTAGATACTAAAGTTTTTAGTAATCAACTTTAGAATAAAATTAAAATTTCAATAAGAGGAATATTATTTTTGAAATGTTGAATTTGACATTAAAATTATGTTTACATTAAAAAGAAGTTAGTAATTTTGGATTATTGAAAAAATTGCACTTTCGAGAACATTATTATTCCCTGTTGAGAAAAGAATATAAAAATTCATTTCCATAATTGGTGTGCAATGGTATTAATCAACTCCTCTACTACCTATCAAATGAATGTTTTTATAGATTTGTTTTTAACCTAATTTATTAGTAGCATATGATTTTTCCATCATAAAAATTATTTTCATAAGGAAAAAGTTAAAATCAAGATAGATCTCATTTTTAATGGAAATGTTGCATGATACCAAGAGACAAAACTCAGGTATTGAATTTTTCTATGCACTTCAACTCTAAGTAACTTTGATATAGTTCAAAATTTTGGGTGGAATTTGATTCTGTAAGGGAAAGTAAGGAAACATAGTACTTTTAAATTCTGGGATTTCATTAAACACAATTTCATTTCGTGGGGATACTTCTAGATCTATTGAAATGTTGTTAATTTTAGAATTACTTAAGTATGGACAAAGATTGAAATTTCAATTAGCCAAATATTGCATGTGAAATGTTGGACTTTAGATGAATTTTATGGTTACAGCCAAAAAAAATCAACACTTGGGATGACGTTGTTATTCCCTCTCTGAGGATAATAATATAGTAACCTATTTTCCTTGATTGGTTTGCAACAATATAATCACCAATCAAATGCAATAATGTTTTGAGAGATCTATTTTTAGCTTTTGTTATTTGTAGCATATGATTTGGTCATCATATTGCTAGTATTTTTAGTCATAGAGTGCATGGATTTCTAGATTCATCAAACAAAAATAGATCTTATAAATATCCCTAAAAGTGCAGTAAATAAATAATTATCCCAAGTAATAGGTGCATGTTTTCATCAATTGGGGTGATGGACAAGTACCCAATTCTCAAGGAGTATAGACTCTTGGATTTGAAATTCCATATTATTACTCTATTATTGTTGGGTGGTTAATGATTCCATCAGACCCAATACAATTTAACACAATGCTTTGTCTCAACTAATTATTTGGTTCAATCTATCTACAAGACATCATGGCATGTAGATTAATAGAGATTGAATAGATAATCCATATAGGAATATTGAGGAATTGGCCTCCTCTGAAATTCCTTCAAGACTAGCATATCTATTTACAAAAACTCAATTATCAAAATGCACTGGCATTGCAACCTTGAGGTTCTTGTTCCATCTAATCATAAATCTTTGGAATATTTAATTTTATATTTAAATAAAATTTTAAATGATAAAAAATGATTCTTTCTTATTTCAACATATTTATGAATAATAAATATTGAAAAGATTTCATTTGGGGTGGTTTGACTAGTTTAAAATCTTAAGGGAGGAGGAAATTTGCATTGGTTAAATAAAAAATCCTAAAAATTTTCATCTAGTTATGTTGTTTCTTTCTTATTTCAATGGACTTATGGGTGATCGATATTGAGAATATCTTCTTTGGATTGTAGAATTATTAACTATTTGTGATAGATATTGAAAATATTTCTTTTGGGTTGTATAATTATTGACTTTTCAAGTTTGTAATTTTATTAGAGATCATTCACATTGAATTTTATATAAAAGATTTGTTTGTGGTAACCATTTTTTTATAAATTGCAAGCCATGACAATTGAATGAGGATAAATTAATATTTGGATTTAAGCCTGAGAAATCTAGCTCCAATTCAGTGTCCACTTCACTTTCACTTCACTTTGCTTTTATTAGGAGAAAACTACGGTCTCTTCCTCTTTTCTAGTTTTATGAATCTTGCTATTTGAGATGTCATGTTTGTTTGTTAGTTTTTTTCACAAATGAATATTGAGATTTGGATTTAATGTTTGTTATTTTTTTATTTAAGTTTCAGTCATAATTACTATTCGCGGACTCTTATTGAATCAATAACAACAGTCATAATTACTATTCGTGGACTCGTATTGAATCAATGACTACATTCAGACCTGCCATTCTCATTAGTTTTACGCTGAGATCCACGATGGAAATAAAACTGTCTATAAAACTTTGACTCAGACCTGTCATTCTCATTAGTTTAACGCTGAGATCCACCATGGACAGTCATAATTACTATTCGTGGACTCGTATTGAATCAATGACGAATGAGGATAAATTAATATTTGATTTAGTTCCAGAAATCTAGTTCCAATTCAGCGTCCACTTCCACTTTCAATTTCACTTGCTTTTATTAGAGAAAACCATTTGTCTCTTCCTCTTTCTAGTTTTATGAATCTTGCCATTTGAGATGTCATGTTTGTTGGTTCATTTTTCACTAAACGAATATTGAGATTTATTAATGTTTGTTATTTTTTTTATTTAAGTTTCATCATAATTACTATTCATGGATCTCCATTGAATCAATAAATAACAGTCATAATTATCATTCGTGGACCTCGTGTATTGAATCAATGACTACATCTGACCTGCCATTCTCATTAGTTTAACGCCGAGATCCACGATGGACATTTTGAACTGTCTATAAACTTTGACTCAGACCTGCCATTCTCATTAGTTTAACGTTGAGATCCACCATGGACAGTCATAATTACTATTCGTGGACTCTTATTGAATCAATGACTACAGTCAGACCTGCCATTCTTATTAGTTTTACGCTGAGATCCACGATGGAAATAAAACTGTCTATAAAACTTTGACTCAGACCTGTCATTCTCATTAGTTTAACGCTGAGATCCACCATGGACAGTCATAATTACTATTCGTGGACTCGTATTGAATCAATGACTACATTCAGACCTGCCATTCTCATTAGTTTTACGCTGAGATCCACGATGGAAATGTTGACTCAGACCTGTCATTCTCATTAGTTTAACGCTGAGATCCACCATGGACAGTCATAATTACTATTCGTGGACTCGTATTGAATCAATGACTACAGTCAGACCTTCCATTCTGATTAGTTTAACGCTGAAATCCACGATGGAAATAAAATCAAGTCTATAAAACTTTGACTCAGACCTTTCATTCTCATTAGTTTAACGCTGAGATCCACGATGGACATTTTGTTGGAAAGGAAATAAAACTTTGACTATTGGCTTTGCAAAACTTTCCACAGAGACTACAGTAGAGATACCATGATTACTTGGTATGTGCACACGTTTTGGACTTTCTCTGTAATGACCTCATTGGTTCTTACGGCTGTATGTAAC
This sequence comes from Picea sitchensis, assembly GCA_010110895.2. Classification (NCBI taxonomy): domain Eukaryota; kingdom Viridiplantae; phylum Streptophyta; class Pinopsida; order Pinales; family Pinaceae; genus Picea; species Picea sitchensis. The sequence continues at coordinate 24,462 of SNQJ01S0101738.1, forward strand.
TCTGCTCTCCGAGTCAAATGTGATAATTTTGGTACAAATCCGTTCCTTCGATGCACGTGGATAGCATACGGGCATATTTTATTATTAATTTATCTGGCAACAACATTGAATGAGTCCATTGTCAATGCACATCACATGGATGTTTCTTATAACTTTTTTGCACCAACTTTGAGTGACTATTTATAAATTAACAGGAATCGTGCATCATCACGGGAGTGATATTTAGTGTCTGATGAAGTTGTGGTGAAGATATTTAGTGTCACCATGGATTATATTAATTTCAAGTTTATTTCTATCTAATTTCTTATTATAAATAGTAATTTCATAAAGGAAGACAAGATGTCACTAAAATTATACTCTAGATAATTAATTATATAATAGAAGATTCAATACAAAATCAAATACAAGTTACAAGAAATTCATGAATTAACAAGACATATATTTTATCTTCCACAAATTTTAAATTAATAATTTTTCAACATGAAATGACAATTTTCATTAATAGGTAAACAACAAAATCTAAATAATAATAATTCAAATGATTTAACTTTTCTTCTTAATTAGATTTAATTTCCAAAGTTGAATTCAACTATAGATATCATAAAAGACATCATGAATTGATGAACTGATGGAGGATATAAGTCTCTCCACCAATACAAACCCTTCATCTAAAAAGGCTGACGGCCCCTAGTCCTACTTCCACTAAAATTGTAGCAACCAACTTTTATTTTCAATCAATTTCTCCCCAAAATACCATTACAAACTGTCATGGAAACTGTCATGGCCTCTCTCCCCTCTCAACTAGTGAGTCCCATCTTTTCAATCAATTTCTCACCAAAATACTATTACAAACTTTCATGGCCTCTCTCCCCCACTCAACTAGTGAGTCTCATTCTCTTATAGAAGTTCACATGTATGGAATATAGACCATAAACACTCAATAATCAATAACATAATGTAGTATACCTAGGAAAGTGATATGTAAGTGGTCTGTAGCTTCTCTTGTTGACAAGAATAACATATATAAATTGATCATCATTATTTTCTATATTATAGTTTTAAATAAAATTTTTATTTTTGAATTTAGATAGTTAATCTTCAATAAAAGAGAAATTAATAGGATGTTGATTTTCAAGATGGTGGGCATGAATCTCATTTTGTTTACCAAATAAGATTTACATATTTTCTCAAGCCTCACCTAGTTTATCAACTCCTTTTAAGGTGAAATCATAAATCACTAGAGACGGACATTTCAATTAATCATATTTCCATCATTTTTATTTTCCCATTTGAATTTATTTCAAGCAATAGTAGTGGCAGCTTCTTTTCCCAAGGTAATATGATAAAGTCCTTTACTTCATAGTACATCTTCTATATGGGATTTCCATGAGAAGTAATTTTAATGTTAAGAAAAAAATCATGTGGACTAACCACATTAAAACATGTAGGTAAGATGTATTAAAAAGAATAAACTAATTCATTTGGATGGAAACATTTGAAAAAATAGGTAGTTTCAAAAAATGTGCAAAAGGTTCATCCACGTGGCGATGGATGTACAATGAGGTGTCTGAATGAAAAAATCCCCTTCCTTCTGGTCTTTCCTATGTTTCACTTTACAAATAAGTTTCTTTTACATGAAGTAATTCACTTTTATAAAATCAGTGAGAATCCAATTTACAATGAAGTTGCCTTATAAATTAAAGTTTCATGTAAAAATGATTAAAAAACATTAAAATTAGTTTATAGAAGATTCACTTTTTTATAATTTAAATTAATTAAACAAGTGAACTAATGCAAAATAAATAGAAAATGTTATGTAGGAAAGGGTGATTCTTTTTTTTCCTCTACCCCACACATAAAATAATAAATAAATAAATAAAAATAAATAAAATAAATTTAGAAAAACAAAATCCTAAACTTTATAAGATCGAGATTAAATTTTCATTGGCCTACCCAGAAACTTCTTCAATTTTCTCCTGCTTCATTTGTTGAGATCACATAAGGTGTAGGGAAAGAGAATACATAGAAGAATACACTTTCCATTATGTTTTTTGGTTTTCCAAGATTGTGCAAAGAACACGAAAGAGCATACATGTGGAAAGTGTACCACCCCTGAATATGAACAAAATGAAAAGGTCAGAGGCCTAACCTTCTCACTGCCTCGCTTCCTCCATACCCTTCTCAGTCACTCTCACCTCTACTCTCTAGACCCTCCTGTATGCCCTCCATACCTCTGTCAAGGCTCTCCTCACCCTCCGTGACACCCTCAATCAGCCTCCTCCATAACCCCTTCTTATCCTCTGTGTCTCCCATTGGCCATTTCCCACCCCTTTGGGCCTCCTTGCCCCTTGCCCCTGCCCCTTCCCAACATAGTAAATAAAAAATGAAAACCATAATAAAATTTTGTACCTCCATAACTCAAAATGGTTATATCTTGAACAAATAGAATTTTAGGGTCAAACAAAAAGTGTTTCCGACTGAACGAAACACTCAACACATAATGGAATATCACACTTACCATGGGAATTACAACAACAATACAACCCCTAAATAGTTTGATCCATCCAATGACACAAGTTCATGATTTGGATCACTTCATACTATTTATGATATCATTTTTGATAAATAAGGAATTTCCACATAGGCTCCAACACTTAAGATCACTCAGAATCACCCTTGATTATTAAGTATAATTAATTTAATAATATAACTCTAAAAGATTAGCTAAACTATATTTTTATGTCTTAAAATAACATTTTCAATTGATTATTATTAAATAGTTATTCATGATGGTTAATGCTTAATTTAATTATTAATTATCTATTAATTAATAATAAGCATAAATAAACTATGGATAATAAGATATAATATTAAATTAGGGTACGTATCCCACAAGGGATAACATATTAAAATACATGAGGATGGGTGAATAAAGGAGGGATATGGGTATTAACGGCGGGAGGATAAGGGGTAACAAAGGAGTTAGGTAGGGAGTTAATGGGGGAGGTTTGAAGGAGGGATAAAGAAGGAAAGGAGTTGGGGGGAGGATCATTTTTCTATGGGGAGTTGGCCATGGATTTGGAGGAACTCCTCGAGTTATTGCAGAGGAGGAATTATGTGGTGGTGCATTGACACAAAGGGACCGGAGTTGCTGGGTTTGGGCTCGAGGGCTAGGATATCCATGGATATCCTAGAGGTTGGGGAGCTAACTAGTCGACAGAGAGGTCGGTTTTGGGTAGTGTTCTAAAGAAGGAGGAAGGAAGGTGGCGAAAATAGTAGCATCAGTTCGTGTTAGAATTATGAAACGAACCCCCACCCAGTCCCGTCATGAAATTAGTTAGTTTATCAAAATAATTGATGTAAAAATGTAAATCTAGCCATTGAGATTGGTATCAGAGCCCGGTTTCAAACCTAAAACCTACCACCACCCAACACCGAGATTTTGTCTTTCATTAACATGGTCTGCAAGGTCTGCAACCTCTCATCATTTTCTTGGGAAATAAGTCGTAAACCTTGCCTATTTAGAAGAAGATCACCATCCTGAAATGTACCACTTGTAGTCCTAATCAAAGTACAAACAACATATTAGTGAATATTTACACAATCCAACAAAATCATAACATGGGCTATAGCATCCAATATCTTAAATTAAATTTTTAAGTAAAAAGTAATCTACAAAAAACAAAGAATCCAACTATCACTGCCACAATGCTTCCGAGTCTGAGTCTGAGACTAACGGTTTGGTTTAGACAATGGACATACTCTATAAATGTATCTTTTATTTTCCTCCCTTGGATAAAGAATGAAAGTAATTAAGATACTTTTCATGCAAATCCATAATATCAACACAATTATGCTCCGCTTCTAAGCACATACTTTTCCAAATATAGAAAGGAAAGAGGACTTTATCTCTGTAATTTACGTGGACTCTAATTAAGACAACTGCTTTGGGCAATAAGATCCAAAGGCCACTTTATGACAGATATAAAAGACTAGAGGATGATCCTGTAATCACTGTGTTCATCGCTTGTTAAACCCGAATTCGATGTAAAGTGCACTGGACATGAGTAATTGTACGCATTAAATGCCCGTCTAATCTGTTGGACCTCGCGTGTCCCTTGCACTGAGCCGAATCAGTCCATGTGGCGAGACATGATAGTTTGGGGGCAGAGTAAGTAAATAGGTACACCTAGCAAGTCTACCGACTATCTGAGGGTTTTCTAGTTTCTAATTCAATTTTTGGTAATTATTTTTGGAATCAGGTAAATAATGGGGAAATCGCAATATACGAATTATTTATATGGGTTAAATTATTTTTAATACATCAATTTTTTTACTTATATTGGTTAAATTATTTCTTTTTAATATAAAAATTGACTAGAATTCTAAAAAAAATATGCAATCTAGAAACTTGTAAATAAATAAATACAAAGTTAAAAAAAAATAAACCATCTAGTGAATTTTCCTAATGGGATTGCAGAGAGCATCCTCTTCACAGTGAAATGGGGAAGAAAGATTTTTCAGACTACTAGCCACATTCTCTACGAACACGCCAATATCTCATTTATATCTAACACAACAAATCATCACCATAAACGGATTTGAACGAACACCTCCCTGAGCCGGGTTTCATTTCCTCTGGAGTTCTAAAGGGTTTGGCAAGGTGGACATATATTAACCATGAAATTCATGTATTCCAACCAGACAGTTCGTGCCGACATCTGGAATAAACTCTTCACTTATCTTTAAGAAAAATCAATAAAAAAATAACAAATAAACCATAACATACACTACGCTAGCTCCTAGCCATTCTTTACCTACATATCTCTATCACTTCACTCAAAAAAAAAAAAAAAAAAAAAATAACAAAATGAAAACCCTACGTACATACCCTGATGGAATAGACCCTGCGAAGGCCTTGAGGCATTAAAGATAAAATTCAATTTTTCCCACCGAATTGAATGAAAATCACCTTCCCAGGTCATCGAACTTCAGTAATTAGACATCTTCTCAGGTCTTAGCATCTCCTGAATTTACACCACTATGTAAAAAAATAATGATTATGCATAAAGTCAATAATTTGTATTTTAAACGATGGTATATCAAGTTGAACAACAACAGATACCCTGGACATACCATTTTACTCAAAATATCAGCATTGCTTTGATCAACGACCCTGTTATGTTGTAACCAAAAACATTTAACGGTAACAATTAAAAATCAAGCTTCCACAGTAATACAGGTCCACGTGGCCTCTAGCAGCCTGTGTTCCATAATTGAACCTCTACTTTATCCATTAAAAGACTACACAGAATAACATCAATCTCCTATTTGCAGAGAGTTGGTTTAAGGTTGTCAGGCTACATGTCTAGATTTTAAACTGTGTGAGGTGAGGTGATTTGATTGGCTCGCGTAAAATGTTTGTTTGGGGTTACTTAAACTTGCACTGTTTATTTCATTAATAAAATACAAAATCATATATACTATCGCCCATCGTGATCATCTACCGTTAGCATTAACAATAGCAAGGTGTTAAGAACAAACAGCTGAGAAAGAAACAAAGAAAAATAACAGGTGGTCCTCACCACAAATAGCATAGGAGGATACCTTTAACCATATCCTCAAACAAGGTCGGCGACCGAAAAAGCCTACCAAAACCTTTAGCCTTGGCTTCCGGATGCAGCTCATGGAATCTACTAATTGTCGATCCCTCCATTTTCGATAACCTCAACGTGGGACCCACTTGAGCCTGCCCAAAACACCTACATTTGGTTAAAAATATATATATAATTAGACGAGGGTAAAAGAATTGCGAGTCTATGACCACTGTGTGGATCATGTTTATTGAAAAGGGCCTATCCTATATTAAAAATCTAGTTAGAATGAGAAAACTGGAAAATGTTCAGGCCAACAACGGCTTTGAGGTTCAAACTCTTGTTTTGGGTAATAGGCCATACAATGTCTTAAGATAATACCTCAGGGGGATAGACTACTAGATTCGTAGAGCCCGACAGCTTTAACCGTCTGCATCAAAAAGGTTCGGTTGGATTCTTCCTCAATATTAGCGGCTGCTTCTTGTTTACTCAGAGTATAGTTATTTTCAATCTCTTTGTTTACTAACTTCCTTGTATTTCTAGTGGCTTTTTCTTATGCTTTTGCAATTATTATCACTCTGTTATTTAAAAGGTTTTCCAGAACGTTCTAATGCTAGAAATTCACATAAATATCTAATCAATCCTATGGGGAATACCCTACATGAAAATTTTATTTGAGCCCCAACTGCTAATCTCTCAAGACTATTTCACACCCAATTCAGCCCCTGATTTTATCAGTTCTGCTTTATCTTGAAAAGTATCGGCCTCTGTAATCATTGGGAAACTTAAAAAAAAAAATGGGTATCATTTGCATGTTCAATGGGTTTACCTCCCACATACAGTTCGCAAGAATATTTTCCACGAGGAAGACGCCAGCCTGTCTCCAAAGAAGCATCATCTCACGGGCAATATGAATCACTGCAAACACAGCTCTAAAATAAAACAAGAACTGGTGGAGAGTCAGCCTAATTTCCTTACTCACGTTCGTGCTTAACGGAAAGGTCATGGAATATATCGATGAACCTAAGACTGCCCCACGTAAGGGCATATGAAGAAAACCAATTACCTATGTCTTCTCATCAACAAGGGAATAACAAAGAGTAATGATTGCATTCAGTGAAACACTATTATTATTGTGCACCAGCAGCAATACGAAAAGAGGTGCTATGATGAAATAGAAGTCAGCAAAACTGATTAGAAAGGCTGGGCTCTGCTTTAATCTTCTATTAATACGTATGATATTAATAAATTTCTTGTGCAGGTGTCAGATTGTCGCTTTTCCTTCTCTCAGGATCGCCCAATTTTAACTCACGTACATTTAAGGAGCCAGCATTTCCATGCATGAGCCGCATTTATGCATGAGCCGAAAATGTAACCTGCCAAGAAGGAGGCGACAGATGTGTAAGGTTAGGTTTAGGACAGGAGGACGCTGGGAAAGCAAGGCACGTGGAATCCATGCGTGCTTGCACTTGTTTTAAATTATTTTACTTCTCCTATTATTTATTACAAAAATAATAATAATAATAATAATAAAATAAATAAATCTTTTATAAATAGTGTGTCTTCAATAAATTTTTTTTATTTTAGTGTAAAGATAATTAACTAAATTAATTAAAAGTTAATTTCATGGTTACCCTCAATTAGGTTAATTTTAATTCAATTAATTAAAAGTTAATTAAGTGGTTACCCTAAATTAGGCTAATTTAATTAAATTAATTAAAGTTAAAAAAAAAAAAAAAAAAAAAAAAAAATTAATTTAATTAAATTAATAAAAGTTAATTGCTAAGCATTCTAAATTAACCTAAATTATAATTTAGTGTAAAGTTAAACCATTCAAAGTTAATTAAAACATTAGAGGGTCCATGGGTTTTGAAACCAAGACCAATCACCAAGCAAAGTGTCTTGAGAAGAGCACTAACACCAACGCCCCATGAGTCTTTACAAATAAACTTATATACTTTAATAGATTAATGGTAACAGAGTTGCAACAAGGAGAGAAGGTGTGCTTTTCAATGGCAAGAGTGCAACATATATCGCTCATCGCCAATCTATTTGCACAGTCCACGCACTATCTCGTGGAACAATTAGAAGGGTTCCAAGGAACTCATTTCAAATGCTAACCGCGGCGCAAAGTTCAATCCCGTGGTTACCTATTGGGGATGGAGGACGTCAAGTACTAATGTGATCACTCCGCAGTTACAATCAAGATTGTGCATAGAGAGCGAAAGGCCCCAATGGGAAGAGAGACTAGTAGCCACCATCGACTACGTTGGTTAATAATCAAGGAAAAGTAACATCAATCCACAAAGGTAGAATTCATTATCAAAGGCTTAAATCATATCATCGATAAGATTTTGTTTGATTCCTCGCAACAAATAGTTTCATTTCACCATCCTAATAGAAAAGAGTGGATTGGTAGCCTACGAGAACGATGAATTTAAAAAAGCTCCAGATGGTTTCTTGGGAAGAAACAAGTTGTAGGACCTAGCGTCTATAATTTTCTAGTAGACCTAGGGGTGTGTATTACCAAGTTGAAGGCATACGTCCATCGCTTCTTGGGGCATATGACCTAATCATTGAATGGATTGCTAGGAGCTCATAGAGCTTTGGTAGATTGCTTCGTAAAGAGGGTGCTTGTGCCCATGATGAAGGAAGACCAATACACATCCACGGTGTACAGAGAAAAGTGCGTCGCCACGCTTTATATCCACTATGAAGGTTGCCGGCGTTTATGGCGGGTGTCGACTTTATGTAGTGGAAGCAGGAAATGAAAGGAAGGGACCCTCATTGACCAAGACCGTATTGTCGTAATTTCGTGATGTTTTCCCAACGAAAGTTACTGTGGCTACCCTCGGTGAGAGAGTTTGATTTTACCATTATTAAAACTGCGCATAACCACTTCCAAACTCCGTGATCGATGACAGCACCCTAACTTTGTGAATTGCAAATGCGCTGAAAGAGTTACTGGAATTAGGGCTATTAAGGCCCAGTGTCTCAAATCTTTGGGCACACTTAATATCTTTGGTGTAAAGAAGAAGGATGTGGATTCTACTTCATCGTATAGACTTCAGACTTGAACCGTTAAGGAAGAATAGGCACTGATTCCGCTAATAGATGACCTCTGACGATGAGGGAGTGCCGGTATTCTCAAAGATCGACGGCGCATCGTATCATCAGCTAAGGATTAAGGAAGGTGATATCCCAAAATGGCCTTCCTTCAACTCGCAAGTCAATACGGTTTTGCTGTACCTTCGATTGACCACGCGCTTAGCAAGATTCATGAGCCTCATGAACGGCGATTCTAAGTAATTAGAATCGCTTTTGTACAAGTCTTTCATGATGACATGCTCTCATCTATTCCAAGAATGAAAGAGTGACATCAGGAACACTAGCTTAATAGCGTTAGTCCTACCAGAGAGAACAAACCAGATGGGAAGTCAATGGCGTTCCTTCTTCTGTGAAAGAGATCCACTATTTAGGTCATATCATTTCCTATGAAGGAATCTCTATGGACCCCGTAGTGCTGGGTAAATTCCATTATGGAATGGCCATTTAAAAATGCACATGAGATGAGAAGCTTCATGGGGCCAGTGTGTTATTACCGAGATTTGTAGAAGGATTCTAAAAATAGCAAAACCCATCACCACCTTGCAAACACAAGGGGTCGCATGAATGGACTGAAGAGTGTGATAGGGCATTCACTCGGAGCTTAAGAGGTTACAACTAGTGCACCAATTCTACAAAAGCAGAAAAAGGAATTCATTATTCCATCGATTCCCTTTGAAACAAGGATTGGGGGCCGTGATAATCTAGGATGGAGGAGTGATATCTTAAGCATCAAGGAAGTTGAAGAAACATGAGGAGCTATATGCTTACCTATGATTTAGATAAGGGCCAATGCTAGCTCTAAAACTTTGGAGGCACTATCTTGAGCTGGGTTTAAACTTTGAGCTCAAACAAACCATCAAAGTTTAAAAACATCTCTTCACTCAAAGAGATCTCAATGCCAGTAAAAGGCGATGGAGTGAGTTCATGAGAGAGTACGATTCTGGGTATATCAATACATCAAGGGAAAGGAAAATGTGGTCGCAGATGTCTTGAGTAGGAGACTACGATCTTCTCTCATTGGTAAATCTTAAAGGTCAATCTCGAGAACATGTTGGAACAACTCCAAGGAGACAATTGGTATTTGGAGGTTACCTCAAACCTCCAGAGAAGGAGGTGCTAGGGATCCAAAGTACGAATGATATGGTTTGGAAATAGACAGATTGTTAAGATATCGAGGAAGGATGTACATTCCTCGATATGATATCCAAAGCATCATATTGAAGGAAGCCCTAGATCCTTTATTAAAGCGCATCCCGGTGAAAAGATGTACGCAGATATGAGAAGCTCTTCTTCTGGGTGGGCATTAAGCGCGATGTAGTCCATTTCACGCCAAATTCCTAGAGTGTCATCAGGTGAAAGCCGACCACCATCACCCAACAGCCTCCTACAACCACATGATGTTCCTATGTCCAAATGTAGTCATCTCTATGGGATTTTGTTGTGGGGTTTCTGCCACATCCCATAGACACAATTCCATTCTTGTGATAGTAGATGTTAACTAAGAGTGCTCATTTCATTCGTTAGAGACACTTACGATGTCACCTCATGTGGCACGTGTGTTTGTAAGAGAAATTATCCGTTTGCACGGGATACCCAGAAGATTGTTTCAGATAGGGACTCAGATTCACATCTAGGTTTGGACAAGTTTACAATCAACACTAGGGACTCAGTTGAACTTAAACAAAACTTATCATCCCTAGATGGGCGATCAGAGAGTAAATCATGTCATGAAGACATGGATTAGGGATGTATGTAATGGATAATCAAACACACTGGGAGAAGTACCTACCTTGGTAGAGTTTGCCTGGCTAAATAACAGCTTATCATAGTTCCGATTGGAATGCCACCCCACGTAAGATTTGCACGGGAGGCCATAACGCCATTGAGTTGGGATGCATTAGAAGACCTAGCAATGCTTGGGCCAGAATTGATTCAAGAAATGGAGGAACAGTGATTCAGATTAGGCGAGATTAAAGGAAGCACAGGATAGGCGTAAAAGCCATGCAGATGCACATAGACCCACTGAAGTTATGAAGTGGGACCAAGTTTTCATTCATATAAGGCCTAATAAGAGTACCATATGGTTTGGAAAGGGGGCAAAGTTGTCACCCCAGTTTATAGGACCATTCAGGAACCAAGAGAAAATTGGAACCATTGTCTATAGTGTCAGATCACACCCTACTTGCATAAACTCATAATGTAGCCTATGTATTTGTTTTATCACACATGTTGTCGATGAATCACATAAAACTAAATTGGAAGGAATTGGTGTATCGGATTTGGGAACCCTCAGGGTAGAACCATTACACATATTGACCTCCAGAGTCCCATACTGTGAACTGGTTAGTAGACCAAGTTAAGGTCCAAGGACAAGTATGGCCCGTGATCTTGCTACTTGGGGAAGAGACACTACGGCTAGATTATCCCTCACTATTTTCACCACCTCGAGAACATGTTTCTCGAAGGTGGGGTATGTAACACCACCTTTGACTAAGACAACCGTGATCACCTGAAGCATATATACTTTATTTACTAAGTCATAGTGAAACTTATTATGATACTCTTAAACTTTAAAAATTTTATGAACTTCATGAATGTTTAAATGCTATTTTGGATGATGATGTATAATGCTATCTACTACATATGTAAATTTTATGAATGTTTAAATGTTATTAATGATGATGTATATACAAGTAATATTGTGAGAATGGGAATTAAATGAATGTTTAAATGCTATTAGGGTGATGTTGAATGATGATATCTATTTTGGGTAAATGATAATCTTGTGAATGTGTCGGAATTGAATTATGGGATATTATGAGATTCATTTCTAATTGGAAAACTTTTGATACACTTATCAAGACAAAGGGATACCAAATTGAAATGATGACAAGATGCAAATTTATAATGATGATAATATAGAATGTAAGAGTTTTGTTGCAACACTAATCAGCAGGTTATGGGATATGAAATAGCCATGGATAATGATGATGAAAGCGTATATCGTATCCACTGACCGAAACATTATGGTATGAATATTGTATTTTAAATATATTGGTTTGGATGCATTGTTATGATATGTGGATCATTGCATGATCTCAGGTAACGACACTACCCAAAACTTATTAAACGATGACAAAACCTCCAAAGAACACGATGCCACTCAGATATTCCATTGTAGGTGTTGACCCCTGCCTCAAGTAGGAGGGTGGAGGCATTTCCCACCGTATCCTCCATTGTAGGGTGGGGCCATCGTGAGGGGTGGACCCTAGATTTTGATTAGAGGTGGAGTATTTCCCAATTGCAGTATCCTCAAACCACTCGAAGTCATGGGAGAACGGTGTTGGTCACGCTCCCCGTCGTGGTGGATGATACTTTTAGTTGCTCGCTAGGGAAGCTTGGTCGAGATAGCCACACTTCCACTTACGTGTCTTCTATTTGGAGTTAGTCAAGATAGTCGATTCAAGATAGTCTAGCGAGACTGGCAGGAATGGAGCTGGAAGAGGTTAGGAGGAAGGATAAGAACAGTTGAGACTAGCGGGAGATCTGTCTTGTGGTGGATTTGATGAAGAAAAAATGTATATATATATAGAATATTCATTATTATGTAACTGGGGCAAACACAGCTATTTAAAACAAATTATTGAACCGAACAATTGAAATTGATTTGTTCCTTTTAAAAGACTAGTTTTGCTTACTGGATTGGATGCATTCATAAAATACTAAAGGATGACACTTGATTATTAGTACATGTACTATAATTGTATACCTAGCTACACATACACATTTCCTCTTACATAATTACTATGTATGAGTTTCCTTGACTTACATACTAATAATGTCATTTACTTATTATGAATGTGTGAAACATGTTCTTATTCTTTGTACCATAAAATACCTTAACTTCGACTATTTCCTAGGCTGGTAAGTGTATGTACCAACCCTTGATTATTGCTATAATTAATTTAATAATATAATCCTAAAGATTAGCTAAACTATATTTATAAGTCTTGAAAATAACATTTCTAATTGATTATTATTAATTAGGTTGTTCGTGATGGTTAATGCTTAATTTAATTATTAATTAATTAATAATTAATAAAAGTGTTTAATAATAAACGGTTGATAATAAGATATAATATTAAATTAGGTTTCACGATCCCACAAGGGATAACACATTAAATACATGAGGATAAGTACAGCGAGGATAAGGGCATTGTCTGCTGGAGGATAAGGGTTAATAAAGGAGTTAGGTAGGGAATTAATGGGGGGAGGTGTGTCGGTGAAGGAGGGATAAGCAAGGAAAGGAGTTGGGGGGGGATCATTCTACTTCTGAGTTGGCCATGGATTTTGGGAGGAGCTCTGAGTATTGCAGAGAAAAGTGAAAAATTGGGAGTGAGATTGTATCATTCAGGCACCGGGGTTGATGGAGGTTTTCGGCACGGGGGCCAAGATATCCACATGATATCCTGGAGCTAGGAATATACCTAGTTGGCAGGGAGGACTATTTTGGGTAGTGTTCTAAAGAAGCTGGAAGGAAGCAAGCGGCGGGCAAATAATATCATCAGGTTCAGTTAAGAATTATGCATTGTTTTGAATTAATTTGTTATTAAATCTGAGTTATTGATCTAAATTGTATACCAATGAGTTAAATTAGTAAAATTTCTGAATGTTATGAAGTTTCATTATTTCATTACTGTGTTGTGAAATTAGTTAGTTTATCAAAATAAATTGATGTAAAATGTAAATCTAGCCATTACACACTCACACAAGTAAATCAAATATTAATACACCAGTTTATTATGTGGTTAAAAGTTTCAAATAGAGAAACAATCCACGACCCCAAAATGATTTTACAAATGATTTTATCTCAATCAATGATCAACAAATGACCATCAACAATCTTTATATAGAGATCATGGAAGAATCTAGTGTTAATACATGGATCAATATAGCCATTAATATTTAGAAAAATATGAACCATTGAATCACTCTATGTTTATAACCTATTGTTACCATCAAATTATATAATTACAAACTAATAATAATGCATATTAAGGAAACACGCTTTACCTAAAAGCACATTCTATCAAGTTGATGTTAACTAATTCTTAGTTGTTTAAATATTCTAATAAATATTTCTTTATCATGAGAATCAAGAAACAATCCATTTTTCCTAACTCTTTTGTGGAACAATAAAATAATGCAATACTATATCAAAAATCATAACAAAATTTAATTTTAACCAAAGTAACCATCGACTTTCAAGTTTAATTTCTTGATGTTTATTGTCACATGAGTAAAGTATCAGCCTATCCTTCTTGGCCCATGTGTGATCATGATAGATAACAATATAATTCATTAAAATATAATAAAAATCATTAGGAATAATTGTTCTAATGACAAGGAACCTATACAACTATTTAGATTAATGTGAAATCAGTTATGTAATGCAATATGATATTCAAACCTGTAAACAATTTTATTACTAAAGTAATACTTCATCAAAAGTAGTTTTTCT